>CABFOS010103714.1:0-12378 GCA_900660315.1 Diretmoides pauciradiatus
TGAGACCAGACCAGTTAGCATTGGAGCAGTGTCAGATGTGAAATCACTTATATAA
Organism: Diretmoides pauciradiatus; assembly: GCA_900660315.1. Classification (NCBI taxonomy): domain Eukaryota; kingdom Metazoa; phylum Chordata; class Actinopteri; order Trachichthyiformes; family Diretmidae; genus Diretmoides; species Diretmoides pauciradiatus. The sequence goes on from CABFOS010103714.1 coordinate 56, forward strand.
GCTGGGAGCTCCATCTCCCTCTCTGCTCGTCTAAGCTCCTACTGCACAAGGTCACACTAGAACTGAAGGGCTACTCAATCAAGCTGCCAGTTTTTACCCTTCATCTGTCCAAAATCTGTTAAATACGTCCTTAATCCATAACTGTACATGGAGTAGGCAAAATCTTCTCCAGGAGCAGGAAACTTAAAATGCCAATATGTTGCAACCACTCAGTGGTTGTTACGTGCTGATCAGTGAGCTGTTTGAGTATCCTGGATTCAAAATGGTTAGAAGAACACTTAACATGCCAGATGGTATAGGGTATACTGTTTTCCAGGTTTGATTAAGAAATACTACCTAGTAATTGGTGAAGTAATATTTATTTATTCATTTATTTTTAATTATACTGGTCATACATACATACATACCTGTATGCTCTAGGTCTAATACCCCCTCTTGTGATTGGTTTCTATTACCATCACTTGTTTTGTATATAGGTTTCCACTCTGATAGACATTGGAAAAATACTAACTAGAAATCAAACCCTGATCCAAATCCATCCTGGAATTTTCAAATGAAAACTGCCACCACAAGAAGTTGCCAAACTGCAATTATTTTGTTTTCAAATTCAGTATGTTCACAGTGAGTGAGTGACCATACAATGCTTTTCCCTTTTCCTAACCCTACACCTAAGACCTGCTCACCTCTTTAAGAACTAAGAAGTGTTATATTTTAATTAACCTCTGTAAAATCACAAGAGTGAAATTTCTAACACTCAGCTGTCAATATCAGATGGCGTAGAACGGTATTTCTCAAAAGCCACGGAGGATTATTGCTGCTACTGAAAACTGTAGAGACCAAACTTTCTCAGTTAATGTCTCTTGCTGCATTTATGTCTAAATCAGCAGATTCCTGCTGCAGCACAACTGAAATAGGAAATATGAAATATTTCGAAAAAATATGTCGATATAAATGTGTGTCTGATATTAAAACTACATACTACAGCTGCTACAACAGTAGTGCATGTTTGTCTCAGCCTTGATTACTGTGTTTTAAAAAAACAACACCTAAACAAAACAGTATAACTCGTGCAATGGTGAGAGAGAGAGAGAGAGAGAGAGAGAGAGAGAGAGAGAGAGAGAGATGATAGCTTAAAAGCCCATTTAAAAACGGCGCTATCAGTGTCCATGTTCTATGTACAGTATACGTCTGCCACTGTCTGGATCACTTAGAAAACCACTTATACTTGCACAGCAGCATAACTGAACACTGATCGTGTGTGTGTGTGTGTAGGCTCTTTACTAAGTCTTGCTAAGCCTAAGAGTATTGAGAGCTGACACTTTTGGATAAATCATTCTAGGGCATGATATGCTCTAAGTGCTTAGAGAGAGTGAGAGAAGCCATATTGGATGAAACCTCCCACTGTTTAGGCCCTTATGAAAAAACATATTTAGTATTAAATATTGAAGAGAGCCCATTAACATACATTAAATTACAGCGAGATGAACGCAGAGCTTACAGCCTGCAGCTGGTGGGGACCATATATAAGCTCCCGTAGTGTGAAGGATGAACTCTCTGTAAGGCCCCTGAAGCTCTCCTGAGACGGATACGTCATTTTTATTCATCTAGTTTTGGACAAGCCACATTGTGTGTGACTTTCCAACAAAAAAATCCAATAAGTTTTAATTTGCAACAGATCTAGACAAAGATATCCAATTGTTCAAACTCAAATTTGACTCTCTCAGCAGTAGCCAAGAGTGAGCTAATGGCCAAGCTCTGTTTGAATCTGGACTGGTTGCGAAAATGAGTGAGAAATGATTTCCCCTCTAACCCAAATAAAGGATTATGATCACCTGGATGTATAATCGTCAGATTTTTTTTCTCTCAAAGAATTTTGTAAAGGAAAATTCAGTTCAGCCACAATCTATAACTGCATAAAGAGTAATTCACGAGTTTGGCCTGCACCAATGATAAACATGACACAGGAACGGGGTGCAGGGTATTTATTGATGACATGCGAATGAAGCGTAGAATAGGCAGTAGAAGGATAGATATACATGCCTTACTGGTGGTTTGCTGTGGATGCATAGGGTGGACACTCAGCTAGATGGTATGGGCAGGGAGTGAGCGCATGCTTGTGAGTGGCTGCCCCCTCTGATTGACACCATAGTGACCAGCATCTTTTAGGGCAGGGACAAAAATAGAGGACGTTTGTCCTCTGATTGACACCAGAGTGGCCACCAGGTGGGCAGGGGCGAAAGGGGGGGAGCAAGGGGAGCCGAGCGCACGGTATGAGGGGCCCAACAGGCGCTGGAGTATGGTAAGCCCTCCGTGGCCTGGAGAGAAAAGGGTTAGTATCTGAAAGGAAGGGTGAGTGGGTTGGAGAGCCCGATATCAAGTAAATGCCTAGAGATAACATATGGAACTAAGATAAGAATTCTTAAAAAGGAACATGGATAGATTAACAGTAATTACAGGTAATGGAAATGACGAGAAAGCAATGAATGATAGTTAAGCAATGGTTGAGCACATGCAATACAGTAGCCTATGTAACATAATCATTGTAATAGAAATCACTGGCAGAGACGGTTAAGCGATAACTGTGAGTAAAACACACCTGCAAGCAGACGGTATACGTGGCAATGAGGAAGTGATGTACCTACGGGATTCCGGAAGTTGAGAAGAGGAAGGGATTTCATGAGTTTCGTGGTTTTAAGAGGGAGGTGGCGCAAATGTATTGAGAAAAGGGGGCGGATCACTATGACAGTTTGATGGGTTCTGAACGGCTGCGTACGGGAGTGATTGAGTGAGGTGCGAGCCGCAGGATGGACAGCGGCGGGCTGCCAAGGGAACAGAATGAGGAAGTGTGCACACATTAATGGTGCAGCCTTCACTCCTGAAATTCATTAATAAAATTCCAATTAAATCTTTCAAACACATTGCAACACAACACAACATGTGTCACATTGTGAAGTGAACATGCACACAGGTCCTTAACATCTTCTCTGGTTTGTGGAGGTTTCATTCAACTTTGTGTCTTGAGCCAATTATGCAATTTTGCAAATTTTCAGACTCAAATTTTAATGTGTGTAAATTTGATTTGTTTACAGGTTGAGTCATTGCTGCCAATCATTGCAGAGTAAACAGATTTGGACAAAAAATATTTTTCATATGGCAACAGGTTCAGCCAGGGATTTAACTTTGAATACTTAAATCTTTCCTTTGAGTGATTTAAAACAAGGTGAACTTGTAGAATGGGAAATTTGGGCATATAAAAATAGTTTTATAGTACTTCAAAGTGACTGAATAACTTCACTTTGATGTTACCTAAAGACAACTGGCATGTGTCACATTCAACCACCATGTTAATCCTTTAACGCAGAGCAGTCTGTCACTGCTCCGCGTTAAAGGATTAACATGGTGGTTGACTGCCAAACCACACATTTCTGTGGTAGAGAGGAACTCTTGATTCTGAAAACAACAGGCAGACAAGTAGCTATAGGCTTAATCATAATCATTAAAACATTAGACAGGGTTGCTGTCTCGCTTTCTCTGCTTACTTAGGTCTGCAATACAAATGGGAAACCTCTACTAGGGTTTCTACAGCTCAAGTTGGTAATAAAATGGCCTGTTTCCCTGAAGACATAAAGACATGTTTTTCAATTTCAATTCATTAAATCACTGCAAGGAGAGAATACGGTGCGACTTTCATTTACCTTTTGATCCGTTAGACAGCACATGCGTACATTATTTTCTATATATTGTTCTTCATGATTATGGTCCATACAGTATCAGCCTCTGGAGAGGTCTGAGGGAGAAGGAACTTTGTCCGGCTCCCTGTGTCCTTCGCAACTTCTTGTTCCTCCTGTGATTTTCTCCAGATAAATGTTGTTTAATATGACCGATATCTCCGTGACTAACGGAAAAATCTGGTGGCAGATGGTGCAGTTAGCGTTGTTCACATAGTCGCTCACGCTTCCCAGCCATGGGTATTCATTTCCCCATTCCCATCTATATTCCTTTAGTCTCATTTTCGTTTTGCCGGCGGACAACTAGACTTGGTAGTCACCATTTTTAAATCTCGCGCTGCTGTCAGGCGTATCGTAGCAAGGCTGTCACTCACGACCAATGAGAGAAGCACATTCTCTTTTTGGGTAGTACATACCATCACAGACAGGCTGAGGGATAACAGCAGGAGGGTTTCTTTCCATCTCGTACAAATCGCCCTGTTTTAACAATCTAACTTGTAATATTCTCTCCCGTAGACTTGCACCGAATCGATTCTCAAAAATACAGAACAATATTAGTTCAATACGGAACACGTCTTTTAGTTTCCAATTACGGGACAATTCCGTATTTTACGGGACGGTTGGAAACCCTATACCCAGACCTATTACACAGTATTGTCTTTGCCTCCTAAACCATACTCAATCACCACCTGCAGAGGGTTTAGAAACTTTTTTGAAACTCAGACACAATACAATTAGAAACTGCCTTTTGTTTCTTTTTCATTTTCTTGGTTTCATACTCTAAGGACTAAGGGGTTCCAAAACTGCAGTACAGGACCCAATTAAGAAATAGAAACCAAGGCTCATTAAAGCATATTGCCTCTCTTGTCATGTAGGGCCCCACAACAGATAGGCCTCTCACCCATCTAGACCCATAGTATAAAGGAATCCAGAGTCTACAGTATGTGTGTATGGTGTAACTTCATGCTGATACTGTTCTACTTTTTTCTGTAAGGCTCTCAGGAGAACACAAAGTACCACAGAGATCCTGAGAAATAGAGCAGAACCAGCAAAATTAGATCTGTCTTCAGCCTCCGCTATAGATGGCTTCTTCCTGAAGAGCACAAATCCAGGGAAGCATGGAAGGCAAAGAAAATGAGGGAGTCAGACAGACAGAGAAATAGACAAAGCAACAAAGGGAAATTGACCAGGGAGAGGTAGAGAAAATGATAGATGAGAATAAACAGGAAGAGTTGCACTAGGACTCACACAGACAGTTGCAGCTTATCACCTGTTTGTGTGTGTGTGTGTGTTAAAATGTCAGCATGGCTGGCATTTTCTGGTCACAGGAATACTTTCTTTCCAACTCTGCTAATGTTATCTGCATTGTAACTGAGTGTTATCCAGCAGCAGTAAATGTCGTGTTTTTTTTCTATCTGTGACAGCGAGACAGGAGATGATCATGTAACATGAGTTAACAGCTGGCAACCTACTGCCCTCCTCTTTTCTCTGTCTGCTTCCTCTCCTGCTGTCGTCCTCGTCTCCCTCCCTACCTTTTCCTTCACTCAATCTTTCTGTGTGCCTCCCTTCTCTCTCTCTCTCTCTCTCTCTCTCTCTCTCTCTCTCTGGTGTGAGGGAGGGTTAATTTCCATAGCATTGCCATCAGAGGGAACATATGTAAGAACTGTGAGAAATTGGTTAAAAAAAATGACCATGCCTTTTTGAACAAATGTAATGGGTTTTGGATGAGTTCCATTTGCTCTAGGGGAAATTACCAAGCGCACCTTTTGATTAAAATAAAAATAGATAGACGAACAAGCAGTTAAATGTATGATTGCACGGTTAGACCTTTGAATGGACTGATGAATTAACAGATGGTTACTGTAGTGGTCTGTGTCAATGGTTGAATATATTGTTGAAGAGATTGATGGATGAATGGAGTGAAATGTCCAGACTGTGCTAGCGCAAATCCCCCTCACAATCCCACCTCATTTCAACTCTCTATATCAACCACTCCATCCTCTCCCAATTGAATCCTCCAACCATTTCACCTGTGGCTGTGTTGTAGTCTAGTGGGTAATGTTTGAAATTTATCATTTCGATTGGTAGTTACGAGTGTGTGAATCGCAAATCCGTGAAATTCAAAAGAGAAAAAAAAGATTGTCTCAAAACTACGTCAATGAATATACGCGTGTCACTTGATCCACAAATGCAGATTCAACAGTTCACAAGCCAATTTTAGATTTGAGAGACTTATTGCAACTAACATAGGAATTTTTATTTTTTAGGTATTTGTGCAAAATGTAAGACTTGGATTCATAAATATGTATGAATTTGTACAAATCATTGTACATTCATTCACGTCAGTTGGCTCCTATTAGGATTAATAATAATGAGACAAATCTCTCTCCATACTGTAGTGGCCATTATCAATGTCAAAGTTTCCTATCTCCAATGAGGCATTTGCAGTAAATTATGAGAAGCAGGTTAATTAATCAATGAATTAATCAACACAACTACCACACTGAGGCCGTGCATGAACCATGCAGCTGTAAAAAAAAGTTTGCTTAAAGCTTGCAGTACAGCTGTGGCATATTAATCTCAACCTACACTTTGTGCAGCCAGCTGTGGCCTCGGCTTAAAGGATAACATCGATCATTTTCGACCTGGATCCTATTTGCCCATGGCTGTGTGTCTAATTGACTCGTGGGAACAAGAATTTTTTTAATTAGTCCGGTATACACTGAGTCCGTAGGTGCCGGTGGTTAGCACTTAGCTTAGCGAGTCTGTCTAAAACGCGAGTCTTCGGGGCAAGTGTATAGTTCTCTAAAAGTGTTTTTGTTTTTTTACCACTGACAGGCTCCGATTGTTGTTATAAGTGTCTGACTGGATCCTGACAGAGAAATAAAATGTTTTTTTTCATGAGGAGTGAGACATCTTCTTGCATATAGACCTATCTTTGATAGGGACGGCCGCTGTTGTGTCTAGTTGTGCTCCAAGTGGATGCTAACACAATAACAACAGACCAGATCAAGCGAAAGGTAAAGAATAATGTTTTATTTCTCTGTCAGGATCCTGTCAGACACTTATAACAACAATCGGAGCCTGTCAGTGGCCAAAAAAAACACTTTTAGAGAACTATACACTTGCCCTGAAGTCTCACATTTTAGATGAAATCGCTAAGCCAATCGCTAACCGCCGGCACCATACGGACTCTGTCTATAGCCTAACGGACTAATTAAAAAATGATTGGTATAGAGGATGTGGTATAACTGTGTCTGTGCCAACAGGCTGACATAGTTCACAGCATTCACACTGACACACACACACACACACAGAGGTGAGCAGCCTTTGTGGAGCCAGATCGTGATGGAGAGCTGCTATTAATAACCTCTCTGAGAAAATGGGAGACACAGAGAGAAAGAGAGGAAAGGAGAGAGACGCAACCACTAATGTTGATCTACAAGCTCTAAAATATCCAAGTACAGACAGATATTGAGTATGTTTACATGGGCTGTAAAAATCCGACTATTTACCTTAAATAGGACAATATTTTGATTAAGCTGTTTACATGGGTTGCTTATAGAACTACTCCATTCATATCCTGTTTACATGCTACAGAGCATAACCCATACAGGTATCATGTACATCTATTGATCCCAAACTTGCATTGAAATGAGTGATGGCTTGTCAGACTTGGGAGAAAGTTTCCTATCAATTGGTTATGTGATTTAAGACCCTCCAGATTTTTCTGATTGGCTGTATTGATCCTGAATTTGCTTTTACATGTGTTATCTCTATATCTATTGATCCCAAAGTAGCATTTACATTGACCCTTTCAGTCAACCACAACAAATCCAAAGTTGAAACTTTCTGTTTGTTTGTTTTGTTTGCTGTTGTTTTTTTTATGCTATGTATGTATGCAAAGTATGTGATGTGAAAGACCGAAATAAACTAAACTAAACTAAACAGTAAGCGGATTACAGCTCACCGGGTCACTCATCAGAGTCAGGAGAGCAATGCCGAAGCCACATTGTGTGTGATGGGATGAGTCATGTTGTTTAAGCCCCTCCCCTTTTCCTAATTGACTGTTTTTTATTATTGATCTCAAAGTTGCACTGACAAGCATGACGGCTTGTCAGATTTAGGAGAGAGTTTCCAAAGTGGCGTTGACATTAATGACGGCTCAACGGACTGAGAGTAAGTATCTATTCCTTGATGTCATTTAAGCCACTCCCCCTTGCCTAATTGGCTGTTTTCTGAAATCCTATCTCTACTGATTTCAAAGGCACACTGACATGAGAAATGGATCATACGGCTTGAGACAGACGCAGCCTCACCCTTTCCAGATTGGCTGTTTTTCTGTTTAATTTCTTATCCGAAAATTGCATTGAGATATGTGAAACTGTAGCTCAGTGAACTCAAGAATCCCTGCAACTGACAAAACATAGATAAGTGACTACATTTGTTGTTTGGGTGACCAGTAGAAAAAAAGTGACAACTCCCAGCTTTAACAGATTGTTGTGTCACAAACACCCATATATCACCACTGACAGTGAGCCACCACTGAGTATAGTATTTGGTGGATGATTTTAGTACCAAAGCACTTTATAGCACAAAGACATTACAGATTTGTAATCTATCATGTTTCACTATCCAGCAGCGAGACCAGAGCATCTTCTGGACAATTTGATCTAAAGTGCCTTACAGCATTGTGAGAGTGTAGATTTGTAGTATGGGTACCCTGAGGGTGAACTGGTCTTACAACAGACCAATAAAATATCACTCCTGGCAGCTAGACTCAAACCTATTATACAGAACCAATAACTACTGTTCAGAAAAGAGGAGCAGAGTCCAGACTGGGTAGAACTTGAATCTAAACTGTATAATTTAGATCAAGAACAATTACTTTTGGGTTTCTCTGAAGATAGAAAGAAGGGATTTGATTCAGTCAAGAAGGATCTAGATCTTCTAATGAGGTCTAGAGCAGAATTTCAAATTCATAGAGCAAGAAGAAATTACCTTTTGTCACCTTTTGGCTATGAAATTGCAAAAAAAAGAGAAATACTCAAATATAACTACCATTTTATCACAACAATCTAATATAACAGACCCCCACAAAATAAATGCAGAATTTCGTTCATTTTATGCTCAATTATATTCCTCTGAAATTCTTCTAGATAAACCCAAATGTAAACAATTTATTGATAATCTGAAACGTACGTCACTTAACCAAGTTAAAGCCAGTCAAATTAGTAGACCCATCATCCTTACTGATTTATTTGAAGCCATCTCAGGCATGAAAAAAGTAAAGTCGCCTGGTTGGGATGGGATTCCCCCTGAGTTTTATATAAAATTTTGGGATGAACTTGGTCAGTTATTTTTTTGATATGATATACGAATCAATTAAACAAGGTTCCTTTTTCAATGATAGCAATTCAGCCATAATAGCAGTACTACCAAAACCCAATAAAGATCCCACATTGTGTAGCAGCTATAGACCCCTGTCCACTTTGAACACAGAAATTAAAGTTTATGCCAGTTTTGGCCACACGGGTAGAATCACACATGACCAAACTACCAAACTGACCAAACTGGCTTTATCAAGTCTCATTTTGCTTCGGACAACATGTGCCGGCTGCTACATATCATCCATGCAGCTCAAGATATTGATTCACCATGTGCAGTGTTGTCTTTAGATGCAGAAAAAGCATTTGACCGACTAGAATGGGATTATTTATGGATGGTTCTAGAAAGACTGGGGTTTGACTCAAAATGCATTAAACTAACTAAGGAACTTTACAGTAACCCTTCTGCTGTAATTGTTACAGGCCATAACATGTCCTCTCAATTTCCGGTATCACGCACCTGCTGTCAAGGATGTCCTTTTTCTCCATTATTATTTGCTCTCTCATTAGAGCCATTGGCTCAATCAATAAGACAACATCCTCTTATTTCTCCTATTATAAGGAAACTAAACACCATTTGGCTTTATATGCTGATGACATACTATTGTTCACAGATAATACACCCTCTTCTATTCCACACATTCTAGATACATTTAGAGACTAGTATGATGTCAGGCTATAAAATTAACTGGACCAAGTTTTTTGTTACCACTAAATTCAAGACTTATACCCCCTGCTACCCCCTGACATACCCATTGTGAAGCACTTTAAATATTTGGGCATTAAAGTCTATCCATCCTTACCAAATGCAGCAACTAAAAATTTTAAGGGCATCCTTGACTGCGTTGAGAGGGACTTAGAGAGATGGTCACATTCTCCGCATACACTACGGGCCCGGGTCTCTATCATTAAGATATACATTTTACCAAGAGTCAATTTTTTCTCTTCCATGTTATCGTTAGCCCCTCCTCCCAAATACTGGGAAAAACTTCATTCATTAGTATCTAAATTCATATGAAGGGGAAACGACCTCGGATTCAAATGTCCACACTACAACGACATAGAGCTCAGGGTGGCCTTTCAGTTCCAAACTTCAAAATTTACTTTTGGTCCTTTGTTCCCCGCCCAATCTCAGTTTGGTTAAATCCAAATGCTTCAGTCTCTTGGAGGCCTGTGGAGGAGAGGCTGGCTTATCCCCACAGGCTCCACGATCTGATCCACTCAACAATCCCACATAAACAATCTAAGCAAAGCCTCGGCCCTATAGTTTCATATCTTCTCACTGTCTGGCGTGCTGCAGAAAAATGACTAAAACCAGCCCAGAAATGGCATTTGAACACCCTAATATTCAATAACTATTCACTTCTTTTGGGTAAAATTCCATTCATCTTTCCTGCATGGAGTGACAGAGGTATTCATGTCCTAGAAGATATTTTCAATGAAAATGGCCTTTGTTCTTTTGAAGATCTACGTAAATCATACAATTTGCCAGGGTTCTCTTTCTTTTTATACCTTCAGCTAAGGTCCTCCATGCGAGCTTATGGAGTTCCTTGGAACACAAAACTTAAGCCCCATGTTTTGCATAACATTTTAACTAAAAATGCCCCAAAGGGTATGATATCAGTACTATATTCCCGATTTTTATTGTATTCCTATACATCTCTTCATGTACAAAATGTTTGGTTAAGGGACCTGAACTTAGCTATCACTGATGACTCCATACAATGGGAAAAAGTTTGGGGCTCAATTATTGAATCTTCAAAGAACCCAGATCACCAACAAATATAGATGAATTTTATACATAGAACCTACCTTACTCCAAGAAAACGACACGCAATGATTATTTCCTCTCCGTTATGTAATCTGTGCACTGATGGACATGTAGGAACATTTATGCATATGTACTGGTACTGTGAGCCTGTTGCCCTTTTTGGGGAGATGGTGTCAAATACACTTTCTGAAGTATTAATGTGTGACTTACCATGTACCCCTACAGCCTTGCTTTTGAATGTTTTTTACCTTCCAAAATTAGAGAAAAGAATAGCATTGTCAGGCTTGACTGCAGCTAAAAAGATCCTAGCTCTACGCTGGCAACCACCCCATACACTTACACGATCACATTGGCTGAATACTTTTCTAGATATTATTGTCACTGAAATCTCCATTGCCAGAATGCATGGGGCCTGTGAATCAACGGTAGCAATATGGTCAGATATATATGTGATATATGTATGATATATGTATGAGGTGTCTGTCTGTGTGTCCCTACAAGTGGGCCAATCAGATCACCACACTGCCAGGCATGCAGCTAATGGGCCAATCAGATCACCACACTGGCTAAACAATGTGGGGCAGGTGAATGTGATTAATCAGGGCTCACAAGGGGAGTGTGATTCTGCCGGCAGTGTAAAAATGGCACAACACCTGTGTGGGCGGGACTTGGGCTCTGTCTCTCAGCATGAGTCACAGGTGTCTGTCATCACAGATTATCTGGGCTCAATCAGCAGTCAATCAGATGGGTGAAGTATGCTAACATCAAGAGGAAACATTCTTTCCTAAACCCAATGGGCCTCATTCACAAAGGTTTTCGTAAATTCGTTCGTACCTACTAAAAAATATGTGCGTACTAAAACATCACCGCGGGATTCACGAAACATGCGGGAAGCCTCGATTTGTTTGGAGAACAGGCGTATCAATGATGAATCCCAAACGATCGTAAATTAGATGCACATGCATGTTGAGGCTGATTTGCATAGGGAAACGCCCTTCAACACCATATAAGGCTGCAGAGTGACGGACCGTGTGTTCAACACCATATAAGGCTGCAGAGTGACGGGTCGTGTGTTCAACACCATATAAGGCTGCAGAGTGACGGGTCGTGTGTTCAACACCATATAAGGCTGCAGAGTGACGGGTCGTGTGAAGTGTCCGCCAGAAAGAAGGAGAGAGAGACGCGGAAGTGTTGGGCTGTTGGGCTGGCACAAAAACTAATAAAACTAAAAGCAATCTAAATAAATGATCCATTCTGTCAACGATGTTTCAGCAGAAACACGCACCGTTGCTGAGGTAAAAACAAATGGTTCGATATGAAATTAAAAAGTGTAGGCGGCACGGTGGTGTAGTGGTTAGCACTGTCGCCTCACAGCAAGAAGGCCCCGGGTTCGATTCCCGGTTGGGGACGTGGGGACTTTCTGTGTGGAGTTTGCAT
>CABFOS010103738.1:0-10407 GCA_900660315.1 Diretmoides pauciradiatus
CAGAGGGTGTTTCGGTGGACACTGTCGAAGGCTTTCCTGAAGTCTACAAAATTGATGTAGAGGGGTGCGTTCCATTCCAGGCACTGCTCTATTATATTTCGAGTGCAATCACTCAGCATAGTGTATGCTAAAGTGTTAGCATGGAGCCTACTATCCACTCAGCATAGTGTATGTTAAAGTGTTAACATGGAGCCTATGCGATTTGTGAAAAAATCAGAGGGGGGATGTTTTTGAAACTTTTTTATTAATGAAAATAAATCACAAACCACAGTGTGCCGACTTTATATAGACTACAAAGCCTGCCCATGATGACTTTTTTGAGTGATCTGGTACGTACGTGATTGGATCGTTCAATTCGTTCTTGGATTTGCGCATGCACAAATGAACAGGATCCATGATCCGTGACTCGAAAAGATTGGTACCAGAGTTTCGTTCTTAGATTTGCGCATGCGCAAATGAACATGATCCGTGATCCAACTCGAAAAGATTTGTTCATTTGACTGAACGAGATCCGAAGATCCGAATCTGAAAAAAGATCCGAACTTCCTACCACTCCTCTCCAATGGGACAGATCGGCTTCGATAGATTTTGGTATCACAACTAACCTGCAACGGTGCCTCACTGGGTCTAATATGTGTGAACCATCTCAGCAGCCGCGCATGGCAGCGGGAGCGACATGAGCAGCAAAAGCGGCTGGCAGTCATTAATCTTCAATGAGAGCTGCCGGCGAGGAGCTGCCGGCGAGGAGCTGCCGGCGCCGTGGCAGCAATGAGCAGCGCGATGCCAGCGAGCGTCCAGAGCAAGAGTTGAGATTATTTTAACTTTAAGCGGTGCTGAAGCAGCAACCAACTGGAGATCGGGATTTGATACAGGGACATCACCGACAAAGCGGTGACTGTGCGTGTGCGTGCCGAAAACAGCACTGACATAGCGTGTCCCACATTTTGTCCCCACCGGCGATGAAAATGCTCCCTACAGAGGCAGGAATATATAGACCAGGGGGGGGGGATCCCCCCATCCCCCCAGCAAATCGCACCCTGGAGCCTACTATCACTCATTATAGTGGATGCTTTTGGTGTCCATGTTTTCATCACTCAATGAATACTACCAACAGGACAATCTGCTAAAAACTTTGTGTCTTCCTTTAAGGATAAAGGTTTAAGATCAGCAATTAAGCGGAGATGTTAGATGATAGGTCTTCTTAAGTATAGTAATACAAACATGCATGTGTTTGTCTATATGAAAGTGTGTTGTCATCATTCTAATTTCAGAGTATTCCCAATTGAGAATATAATCCCTTGCTTCTGTCTCTCTTTGTCTGCTGCAGAGCGGCCTCCAGTGTACTCCCTGGGGCATAATGGCATCTTTACAGCAGCAGGTAGCAGAGCTGAAGGTGAACACAGAGACCAAATCAGTGGATTCCCCTGCTGATCTGGAGGACAGCCGACTCAGTTCAGGTAACAGCGTCATCTCTATCATTTCTAACGATTTACCGTGTACATCTGAATCACTCGGGGATTTGTTGGGGGGAAGATAAAATATTTAGCATGTTGAAGTAGAATCCCCCAGCGAAGATTACTACTTTAATTATAGCCATCAATCTTAGCGGTAACACGATGAATCATACACTGGTCTTTGCATTGCTTAGTTTGTTGCATCTGTTTGCAGATTAATACACTGCTCAACACCTCTCACACTTTACATCAACACTAGTTTATAGGACTTTTTCTGGTTTTGCAGAAGTTCTTTATGGACTCCGCTCTACATTAGGGGAGCCATAGTAATCACATGCTCTAGTTGCACACAAACAGTACACCATCTGGCCCGCAGTCATTATCAAGAGCAATGATCTCTCTCTGTTTTAGACATCATTAGGGGTATGATTTGGTGCCTGGCAGGAACAACAGCAGTCAGACACATCCATTACAGCTTCTCTAATGGCTAAAACATCCTCTATAGTGGAGCGGTCGAGGCCCAAAATTGAGTACTTTGTGAAGAGAAATGGCCACCAATCCTTTCTGTTCCACTACAGAGCCAGCAATCCCACGGTACTGACTTACAGGACCATAACTAAGCTACACATGGGTCTAATAAGACCAAAAATGGCTTGAAAAATGTGTAAGAAAATGAATTGCTTAAGTGCATCAGGTGAGTAGGTTTTGTGAATTATGTGTGGAACTGAACCAAAAATGTACACACAAAACTGTAATTTGGGGGGATTTTTCAACTGCAGTTTGGGTAGTTTGGTTCAAAACCTTAATCGGAATCAGAATCAAATTTATTAGTCAAGAACATTTGCACATACAGGGAAATTTACTTGATATAATTGGTGCATTAACAACTAAGACAGAGTAAACAAGTAATATAAGTAGAATATAAGTACTAAAATATATAAAAAATAATTAAATATAAATAGATCTTGTCCGAACCTAATACACATAATATGTATAATATAGTAGTATAAAGTAATAGTAATATACTTAATACACATTATAGTGCACATAGTGTACAGCAAGTGGAGTCTGGACAGAGTGATTACAGTACCTTCTCTGCTGACCGGATGATGCGCTGCAGTCTGGCTTTGTCTCTGGCGGTAGCAGTGGCAAACAAGACTAATAGATGAGGTGAGGATGGACTCAATGGTGGCTGTGTAGAACTGGACCATCATTATCTGCGGCAGGTTGAACCTTTTCAGCTGTTGCAGGAAGTACATCCTCTGTTGGGCCTTCTTGGTGATGGATCTGATGTTCTGCTCCCACTTGAGGTCCTGTGTTATAATGGTGCCTAGGAGTCTGAATGACTCCAGACTCATGCTCATGGGGGAGCCACCCATGAGGGGGGGGGCTCTTCCTGAAGTCCATTACCATCTCTACAGTCTTTAGAGTGTTGAGCTCTAGGTTGTTGTGGCTGCACCAGCAGGCCAGACGATCAATCTCCCTGCGGTAGGCAGACTCATCCCCATCAGAAATTAATCCAATGAGCGTTGTCTCTTCGAACTTCAGGAGCTTGACAGACTGGTGACTGGAGGTGCAGCTGTTGGTGTAGAGGGAGAAGAGCAGGGAGAAAGCACACAGCCTTGTGGGGCACCGGTGTTTGTGGTCCAGGGGTCCGAGACTTGCTCTCCCAGCTTCACGTGCTGCCTCCTGTCTGTGAGGAAATCAATGATCCACCTGCAGGTGGAGTCAAGCACATACAGCTGTGAGAATTTATCCTGGAGGAGGACTGGAACAACTGTGTTGAACGCAGAGCTGAAGTCCATGAACAGGATCCTGGTGTAGTTCCCCGGGGAGTCCAGATGGTGGAGGGTGAAGTGTAGGGCCGTGTTGACTGCATCGTCTACAGACCTGTTGGCTCTGTAGGCGAACTGCAGTGGTCCAGGAGGGACCCTGTGATGGTCTTGAGGTGCGACAACACAAGGCGTTCAGAAGTCTTCATGACCACAGTGGTCAGGGTGACAGGTCTGTAGTCGTGTGATCCAGTCCAGCAGCCTTTGTTAAAAAGTTTGTTGATGTCCTTCTCCAAGATGGAGAGATACAGTGTTTGTATCTTAATTCTTGATTCTAATATCTGCAAAAACCAGAACCAACCTTCCAATCCATTTAAAAATATAATTCAAATTAATTGCAGGTAGAGGAGAGAGAACATTCTGATTTGACCAAAGTATGGAATTACTACTATATGTTTTCTTACAGTAATATAAACTGGATTGGAGAGAAATGAGAGAGCCATTGTTTATCTGCTGTTGAACATTTTTCAGCTTCTTTGGCTGAAGATGAAGTGCATTCCATTGACCATAATAAATTCAGCGATGGCTTAAAATGTGTGTTGGATTGCAGATACAGCGAAACAATTACAAATGTACATAACTTTTGAAGTATATACAGGATTGTACTGCATTTGCAAACAGTCTCTAAAGCAGTACATTCTGAAGTATACAGTAGTTACATAGAACATAATATTTACAACAAACAGGTAATATCATGTATCAGGTATTCAGAAGATAAGAAGACTAGAAGATAAGGCAGTGCAATTTCTTCATATATTAATTTAAAATGACCTAATATTCTTGCTAGTTTTGATATTTTAAGTTAAGCTTTTCATTGTCGTTTCCCTTTCCTTAAATCAATATCAACTAACTTGATTGAGAATGTTTGAATCAGATTAAATCCCATATTATAAGCTGAGGAAGAGCTCAGAGGTTTTGAGTTTTCCGTCATTAGGTTTTCTTTTCAAAAAGAAGCGCCCCTAATTCTGAAGTCCACCCCCCTCTCTCCCTGACCCAATTTCCCTGGCTTAAAGGCACTCCACTGTTTACATTTTGGTAAGCCAGAAGCTGAGGAGCGAAGACATTTAGCTTGCTTGCCAGATAGAAACAGCCCCTCATCTGGATTACTAGATTTTGCATGCAACAGTCATTTGCAGTGATCTTTAATATGCCATTTAAGTGTGTTTTTCAACCATGCCAAAGAAACACAGGTGCCCTACTTGAAAACATGTTCGTCTGTTTGCTGTGCAGAAAAATTCTATATTCTTCCATGACTTTCTGTACAGGATATCATCTTCAACTCAATTCAACAAATCACATATGCTATTCCTTTAGCCCATGAATCTGTACTTGTCAGCACAGCCATCTTTCTCCCTGAGCTAAAACCACACCACTGTCTTGATTGCGCATCTGATATCCAATTTTGTGCATCATCTTGACCTAGGCTACTCCCTTGGCAGTGGATAGGATTTGTGGGCTCATGGACTTGAACAACAAAATGTACCAATATTTTCAGAAAATCATCGGTTGCTATCTAAGATACCTTTTCCCATCTTTTACAATGAATCCTCAGTGAGCTCATGTGTGCCATCGCAGATTTAGATGTTGCACAAAGTCTTCGGCTATAAGGATGTGAATATGTGCTGATGCAAACTGAACTTTCATAGAGCATAGAAGAACACAAAAAAATATGCAAAATGAGCACTGAAATTCAATACCTGTTCCCCTTTAACCCTACCAGTGGCAGTGCCCACAAGGGACACAAGCATATCTCTTTGAAAGTCATAGTTTTAGGGTTTGTATAGTTGTAGAGCTTTGTATATGTTATAATAATCCACTTTGACATACTGTATGATCCTGCTAATTTATCTTTGTTCTATTTGCCAGGAGAGGTCCTTGTGGCCAATCGAGATGGACCTCCTGAATCTGGTTACCACCCCATGGTCCCACACTCCTTCTCACCCCCCTGCCCCTCCCTGGAGGGCACTGAAAGGGCAGGGGAGACAGAGACAGGAGAAACCTGGATCTTGGACATGAAGGATGGAGACCCTGAGGAGGATTATCAACAAGCCCAAAAGGTAGAGACCTATATATTTGGGTTGATCCAACGGCGAGCATTACCCCCACGCCCTTCTAAGCCCCGCACCAGCCTGTCACATGATGCCAGAGCTGTCTCTGTGGCAAGGCAGAGCAGTTTATGTCGCAAGGAAGACCAGCATTCACCCAAGCAGGTGTCTATTCAAGGGATGACTGAACTCCCTACTCCGTCCCAAGGCTCAGAAGGACCCCTTCCACAGGCTTTCCATAGCCTGGATCAGGAGCGTTATTTAGGGACAGGGTTTATTGAAGACTCCCCACCCCCATACCAGCATCTACAACAAAGTGCCCAACATCAGCCAGGCCTCTACCCCAGGCCCAGGCAGCCTTCCCTGGTTAAAAACCCCCGTTCAACCTCCCTGGACTATCCGTCCTGCAGAGTGCTGCAAGCCCATCAGGACTCCAGCAACAGTGAGCCTGATTCACCCCAGCACTTCCACAGTTACCCTTCTCCTTCACCTCTGTCACTGCCCCATCAACCTTCACCTGATGAACAGCTGGTCAATGCTGAGTATATCCCAGCCCAGCCCTGCCGAGCCTCCACCAGAACTTCTGCCCATCACCACTCCAACTGTCCCAGGGGCTCTGGGGGTCCCAAGCCCAGCCGAAGTACATATTCTCCAGAAAGGGGCCACCAACATCAAGAGCAGCAGCCCACAGCTCCACAAATCCAGCACTCCAGATCCAGAGGAGGCCCCAAGAAGTGTCGCTTGAATGAAGACAGAGGAGGTGCTGCCAGGAAGCCAGGGAAGAAGGCATGCCGGTCTCAGTCAGAGAACAGCCTCCAAAGAGTTCCAGAGCGCAAGTACAATACAGTGGAGAGGGATGGTGGTGGAAGTGGAAGCGGTGGAGGGGGAAGCCGCAGTAGTCAATCCAAGGTGAAGAAGCCACAACAGGGGAGCGGAGGCTATCGACGCTGGCGGTCCACCCTGGAGCTCAGCCAAGATGAGGCTGACCAGCCTCCTGTGCAGGCAACTGTGCAACCCCCTGCAGCCTCAAGCCAAAGGGAGCATTGTGCTAGACGCACTCGCAAATCTCGCCCTACACACACATCATATGCCTACCCGCCCCACCACAACCACCACCACCATCACCAGCACATTGAGTACCAGCTGGAGAGAGACCAAGTGCCACTGTGTCAGCCGAATGAGGACTACCCTCACCCAGGTCAGGGCGAGTCTGAGTCCAGCACGAGCGAGGCTGACTCTCCAGATTCCAGCTCTTTGTCCAGTGACTCGGACGAAAGCGGAGGTCTGGTTTGGCCCCAACAACTACCCCCCCAACTTTCGCTTCCAACACCCCCTGCTCCACCTGGAGCCCCTCTGCAGCCAAAAGCCTTTGTCAAGATTAAGGCCTCACATGCCCTTAAGAAGAAGATCCTGCGCTTCCGCACTGGTTCGCTGAAAGTAATGACCACTGTATAAATGGAACACTGGCAAGACTGGACACTACGTGGAAGTGGTGGGGGAGGTAGGGAAATGGGAGAGACTATAAGACCTCCCTTTTTGAATGTTTTCCTTCAAGGAGCATTAGTTACAGAGTTATGGACTATGTATGATTGGGGGACTTAAAAGTAATGCAGAAACTTAAATTACTGTCCCCAAATCAGTACAGCCTTCTTGTTGGCTAATTCAAATGATGGGATTAAAAATTTTACAGTGTAAAGTGTTAGGTTGTACTGAAATTTCCTTACGGGAATTCATGCTTTGACATAATAATACAATTGCCATATTGCCCCCCATGCTACAGGACAATCTGTTCTAATCTAGGAGTTGTAGTTTTGGTTGAATAGCCCTTTAGGTGTGTGCACATATACCCACATGCACAAGTGGGAGCACGTTTGTGTATTTATTAATGTTGTACGCAAATCTCATATGTTTGTTTGGTCTGCATTTAGTCTATGGGTGCCATGAAGGCCTAGCCTGGGAACCACATGAATCTGCAAGCTCATGTTTTATTTGCTCTGGCAGATTGGTCTGGTCCCCCTCCGTTCAAACAGATTTCCACCCGTCCTGAAAACAGCCAATCACAACCATTTAATCTATCTAATGTGGGGCAGGGTTAATACGATGACTGACAGGAGAGCACCGTTGATGCAGCTGCCGTTGATGTGGAACGGTCTGTTGAATCTGCTATCATGATGGTATTAAACGACCTGGACAGTATATTTTCTCTAAAAGAACAAACAACGTAAAGCTTATGTTGAGATAAGAAAGATGTGTTTGCCATACTACCAACAGGGTTTGGTAAAAGTTTACACGTCAATCAGTTGCTCTGGTTGGTTGTACAGTAGGTCTATCCAATTGAGTCCAGAGGCATTTTGGTCTGCATCCGTTGATAACGCCTCTTAGAAATCGAAAATGAGAGATTCCAGACTGATACGCACTTGTGAATTGGTCTGGCGATGCCAAGCTAATGAAGCCCAGAATGACAAAATGCATTTGCCTAAAAGCCTATAACATTCTCCTACTGGCTTGGCCCTAACTTTAGGATCCTAAAAAACAAACAATTACTGTGCACTTTGGGAACTTAGTTGGAGAGAGTAGCCTACAATGCTGAAATGTCCTATAGCCTCCTTATGTTTGGACTGTGAACTCCACTGATGCATACTTGTTATTATGGAATTATTTAAATATGATTAAATTGGGTGATAGCTTAACATATGAGTAACCAACAGTTAGTCTGCTGTCTACTAAAGGGGGCCTGAAGGGTGTGATTGTGTTTGTCTCCATAAAGATACAACTATTGAAAGTATTCTGGGAGGAAATAAATGTTCTTGGCAAAGTGGATTGTGAGCACTAAGTACTGGTACAAGAAGACATTTCTTCAAGAACTGACTTTGAGCAGCAAAGAACTATGTAAAACTCCGTCATTATAATGTAGCAGCAGACGCAAACCGACAAGATACTGCAAGATTCAGACTTTTTAAAATGTGTAGTGAGAGCAAATGATGAGTATTCTCCAAGGACACAATGCAACTGAATCATTAACAAATTGCAGTTTTGGCTGTTTTTATCCTAATAATACTTGTGAACTAACAATTATTTGCTCATCCAAAGAATTTATTTTATGTTACATTGTCACTTTGTGTAAGTAATTGACAGTATTATCATGTAATGTGCACTACCCCACTTACTATTAGCTACTCTTTTGTATTAGATTTGTCTGACAAAATGAAGTGTATGTAATTAAAAGGTTTTGATTAAAAATATATAAGAATATTTATTTCTCTTAAAAGTAAAATTGGAAAATCACTACTATCAACTTTGTCAACTTGTTTAGAATGCAAAATGGTGGTCATTGATAGCACAAATAATGTTAGGGTGTTAAACATTGCTCTCGCGAATCTACCCAAGTAGTACACAATCGACTCTTTATACCTGCTGCATTTTGTTTGGGTGACAAAGCAACTTGTGAATGAGTTGTTGCTATGGAGCTAGCTAGTAATAACCAAAGGCTTCCCAACAAGCTGAACGTGTGAACACTTGCAGGTCGGAGGGTTCCCATCGTTTCTGCTTCGTCCAACGTGATCTAAATGCAGCAGCAACAAGTTCATGCACTTATCTTGTTTGGTTTTTAAAGGCATTCTGGGAAATATAGTAATCACTAACTTATGTAGAACCAGGTTAAAAGATAAAGAACATTTTCTGTGACATTGCACTTTATGGTCTGCAGTGATTTATTTATTATTATATGATATTATCTTATTGTCTTGTTACATTATTTTTTCTTACAATAGTAAGACAAAATTTGGAGATTTAGAGAAAATTGTATTTAAATCTGGCCTGGCCATCACACTAAGCCGTCATTAAACTGTCCTATCCGCCATGCTAGGTGCTACCAAATGGTCAGTCTATGTTAATGCTACACTGACACAGCAGGAAGACCACACACACAGCGAGACAGGTAGAGAAACACACACACAGCAGTTAGCAGCCCGAGTGTTGATGATGGAAGTGTTGATTGATTGAAAAGTGGGGGAGAAAGGGAGTGGGGGGAGTGACAGAAAGGGGTGTGATTAAAGTAGAAAGTTGTAGGGAAATGAATGTGGAGGTGGAAAGAGAATGGCAGAGATGAGGATGGAGGGTGAGTTGGGTTGTTGGGGTAATGGTAAAGACACCAACATATGCATATCCAATTGGAATTGTTGTCACCTTGGTCCATTTTTTCATTCTTACATGTCACCAACAGCGGACACCATAGAAAAAGACTGGCTTGAATGACTGATTTCAGTTTTCACTACTTCTACTGCTACTAATACTACTACTACCACTACTATTACTATTGTTACTACACCTACTACTGCTACTAATACTATTACTACTGTTACTACTACTGCTAC
This sequence comes from Diretmoides pauciradiatus, assembly GCA_900660315.1. Taxonomy (NCBI): domain Eukaryota; kingdom Metazoa; phylum Chordata; class Actinopteri; order Trachichthyiformes; family Diretmidae; genus Diretmoides; species Diretmoides pauciradiatus. Next base: position 9,705 of record CABFOS010103738.1, read on the forward strand.
TAATACTATTACTACTGTTACTACTACTGCTACTAATACTATTACTACTGTTTCTACTACTGCTAATACTACTATTAACCTCAGATTTCTTGGCATTTAGCCTGAGGCCAACCTTGGCACACTCTAACTCCACTCTGTTCAGGAGTTCCTGTGCTTGCACCACGTTGCTGGAGAGCAGGCTGATGTCGTCCGCATAGTCAAGGTCTGCCAGGACTACTGCGGGGTGTCGTCTCGACCTCCTTGGAGTTAGGGTGAAGCCGAGATCCTGAGCGCATAATCCAGGACTATGATGAAGAGGAAGGGGGCTAGTGTGTCCCCTTGCATTACTCCAGCAAGGATGTCAAATTCCTCACTGCTGCCATCTTGGGTCACCACCCTGGCCCTTGTACCTGCGTACATGGTCTCAATTGCTCGGAGTAGGTTGGGAGGAACACCGTAGGCTTTAAGGATCTTCACCATCGTGTCTCTGTGGATCGAGTCAAATGCCTTTTTGAAGTCGATAAAGCACAGTACCGCAGTCAGGTTGTCCTTCACCTCCTCGATCATTCTCCTCAGTGCCAAGATCTGGGCAGTGGTAGTTCTCCCCCCTCTAAAGCCATTTTGGTTCTCCCTCAGGTGAGGGTCGATGGCACTCCGTATCTTGTTTAGTATCATGTGGTTGTATACAGTGCTTGAAGTGGAAAAAAATAAGTGCCAGTACTCC
>CABFOS010103846.1:0-10705 GCA_900660315.1 Diretmoides pauciradiatus
GTTTGTGTTTTGTGGAATTTGGATTTTGGGTAGAAATCCACCTATCCATCTGGCATCTACATCTGGACACAGAGAGATTTGGTAGCTGCCCTGCTAGGTCTAATGTAAGGGAAAGGGGACAATGGTGAGAGAGAGAGAGAGAGAGAGAGGGAGGGGGGAGGAGGGGAGGAAGAGGGGGGGGGGGGGGGGAGAAGGGAGAGAGAGAGAGAGAGAGAGAGAGAGAGAGAGAGAGAGAGAGAAGAAGGGAGGAAGAGAAGGTACAGCAGGATGGATTGATGAGACACAGGGGACCAACCAGGGTTCAACGTTGAGATTTGCTTCCAGTTGCCTTGGTGACCAGATATGAAATGTTGGATTCTTCACCTATTTCACTGATGGGCTTTTAAGTCAACGTAACCAGCAGTTAACATTGGAAAACATAACAAGAAACTAAACTGTATAGCTACTGTTGTTTCTAAGACTGAGAGGTTTGCATGCAACCTTGCTACAGTAATAACTTCAACTTAGTTTCTCTCTCTCACACACACTCACAGTAACACAGATTTCACCAGGTCACATCTGCTTCATACTGAGATCCACTCCTCTTTAAAACAAAACAAGGTTATATCTTGTTCTGTAAGTAGAGTTGCAACAATTAGTCAATTAATCGATTAGTTGTCAACTATTAAATGAATCGCCAACTATTTTGTTAATGGATTAATCGTTTTGAGGCCTTTTTTAAGAAAAAACGTCCAGATTCTCTGATTTCAGCTTCTCAAATGTGAATGTGGTGTGGTTTTTTTAGTCCTCTATGACAGTAAACTGAATATGTTGTGGTTTCTTTAGTCCTCTATGACGGTAAACTGTATATGTTCTGGTTTCTTTAGTCCTCTATGACAGTAAATTGAATATGTTTGGGTTGTGGACAAAACAAGACATTTGAGGACGTCACCTTGAGCTTTGGGAAACACTGATCAACATTGTTCACCATTTACTGACATTTTATGGACCAAACAACTAATCTATTAATCGAGAAAACGATTGACATATTAATCGATAATGAAAATAATCGTTGCAGCCCTATTCTTAAGCGACAAAAGGCTTCATTAATCTCCCTTGCTAATAAATGAAGCTGGCCTGATGATGGGTTGCTGGATGCTGTCAGTTCCAACAGTAACAATAACTACTGAGCTAGTATCAAGACCATTTATTATTTTATTACCATCCCATCTTTTGGGAAATGGGTTTTACTTTGCTGTGGCATTTGCATAAATGAACTGACCGGCTGGCACTTTCACCGAATGGTTGAATACTTCCACGAGACTGAACAACCGTCGCTGACATTGTTCACTTTTGATTTATCCCAAATATATGTATGTATTTTAGTCGGTCTGAGAGACTCACAGAAACCAACACTGGACAGCAAAAATGAAACACAATCTCCTTGTGATAATTGCGTAGCTTTACTTTGTGGGCTCGTCTCAGGAGAGACGGGAACAAGAGTCGTGATGAATATATTTCCTGAGTGGCTGCAAAACCAACATCTTAGCGACGCTTATGACTTTTCTGCCTCTGCCCCCAGAGGTCTGGAGGCATACATACATACACTAAGACTCTATTTATTCTGCTCTTCACCGTGAGTTATTATCTATATTCATCTCTCTAGGGAAAACAGCGATGAAAGGGTTGGGAATGGCAGCGTGGTTGAGATAAACCCAATGTTAAATAAAACAATGACTAAGGGAGGTTGGGAATTTTGGAATCCACTGCCATCAAAACGTGCATTAGGTCGATGTGCAAACCATGTGGGATAACATAATGGTTGTTCCCCATCCCTAGCTGGTTAAGAGCTTGTTGCTGTCATGGTTTATCTCATCTAGGAGGTAAAGGAAACCTACTGTATGAAGCTCACTCACTCTCAAGTCTGTCTCTGTGGTTGTCAGCCCACACTGGCTTTTGGGGTACTACTTTATATAACCTCAGGGTTTTTGTGTGTGTGTGTGTGTGTGTGTGTGCAAAGTGTACACATGTACGGCATTACAGTGCATGTATACAGACATGCATTCTGCCACAAAGCACACACACACAAACACTACTAACCAGCCTTGACAGACCCTCTCACCTCTCTGTGATTGCGATAAACTTGCCTGTAGCTGCTGTGCATGTGTGTGTGTTTGTGTGTGTGTGTGTGTTTGTGTGTGTGTTTTAGGCCAGCCAAGTTTCTGTGTGGACAGAGGTGAAAGTGGGTGAAGGAAGAAAAAAATGTGGGCGGCCGACAAAAACACAGCAATTCGCGGATCTGCGGAAGGGTTTCATCTCTGGTGGACCTGTGTAAAGAGTGGAGCAGAGATCAGGTACAGCAGTGATCCTTTGAGTAACTGTGTAGCTCCGCCCCCAAGCTTCACCACCAGCTGGCCAGCCAATAGAAACTGTCAACACAATCTGGTTTGCCTTAGAACATGCGATTTATGTAAGAGCAGAGAAGAGACCTTGGGCATGACTCAGGAAAAGTCTGGACAAGTAAAATAAACGAGTCATGAATTATAGTAAACACTGTCCTTAACAAGAATACTGGGGCGTCTTCGTGGGTCATCATGGCAACACCGCGGGTACAAATCCGGCACGGGACCTTTGGCGCATGTCGTCCCACCTCTATAGTCTTTCCTGTCTCTCTCTACTGCTTTCTATTAAATGAATACTCTTCAGTGGCCCAAAGTAAGACTATAGGGTTGTACAAGGCAGGGTTCATATATTACAAAATGAAATTCCAGGACTTTCAAGTACTTTTTCAAGTACTATTTTTTTCATTTTCAAGGACTTCACTCAATGCAAATAATTAATTTTCAAATATACATTTTTATTAAACAAACAAATGATGTGATCAATGCCCGTCTCTCTTAAAACTAGATGGGACAGTCATCAAAATAGGAAAGAAGTGGTCAAGTAGTAAAGCTTGCTTGATTTGATTTCCTGTCTGGAAAGTGTGACATTGATGAGCGATTTCTGATTCTGAGAAATTTAATTAGAATGATTTGCTGAACAAAATTTTGGTGAAAATATAAGTCAGCGTTATGTGGTTCATTTGAATTTCAAGGACTTTTGTTGAAAAAGGGGCTATTTGTTAAAAAGGGTCTATTTTCAAGGTATTCCAGTACTTGATCCCCCCCCTCAAAATTCAAGTACTTCAAGCACTTCAAGCACCTCGTACGAACCCTGACCAGCAAAGTCCCATGAGGAATGGAATGTGAATCAGGGTATTGTTGAAGACGTGTGCTCGCTCAGTCTTCCCTGGGAAAAATAACTAAATACAACCGGCATTATAACAAAATTAAATGCACAGGTTGGTGAATGTTGCTTTTTTCTCCACATGGCCCATGTGAACAGCATCGAGGCACATCCATTTGCAGTACCTCTCGGATCACTTCCTTCAAAAACCATACCCCAGAATAAAATGCTTGATCAGACATGAATGCACTACTAGATGAATGATGTGTTGTGCCCACGGCAACAACAGATAGCGAGAGAGCAAAGGAGAGAGAGCATGTGGAAGAGAGATTATTATTCTCAATATGTGATTGAATATTGAAGATGCTAGAATGACGGGGACAAATTATGGGATTTTAGAAGGTTGTTGTTTTTATTTCATTTTTTTTCTGGTATTAAAAAAAGTGGAAAATATAGGACACAGAGACAGAGATCAATAGCAGCTATTTCATTCATATGCTCAATAACACCTCCAGCGGACTGTGAAATCGATGTCGACACAACGTGGAGCGGCTGTGAAAAGGGGCTTCTGGGTGAACGTCTCCACTTGCCGCTCGTAAAACATGTCATAGCCCAACAATATTCCAGGTTGGGTACTAATGTCTGACTTCTGCCTGCAGAATTACTTTTGTATTTTAAAGCGAGAAGTTCACTGCACAGCTCGTTCCGTATCTCTCCACACTCCATAACACATCAGGAAACAGGTGAGGTGTGATTACCGTACAGCTGCTGTGGGTGGTGGAGATATTCATGTTCCAGACAGAGCTGTGGTTGTACCCGTAAAGATAAGACAGGATTTATATCCGCTTTTTCGAGGTCGTCCTCAGAACACCCACACATTATGTAATACAGGGGATATAGTTACGGTTTTAACCCCCCATTATGTTTTAAAGTAAATATACAGTGTGCAGAATTTAGTGGCATCTAGTAGAACGTTGCAGAAATGTTATATAACATTCATAAGTATGTTTTAACTAGTGTATAATTCCATGAAAATAAGAATTGTGTTTTCGTTACCTTAGAATGAGCCCTTTATGTCTACATAGGGAGCGGGGTCCTCTTCCACGGAGGCCGCCATGTTGGGGGGCGTCATCAGTCTGACCATTGAAGGCCCAATGCAAGACCCCACGGTCCGCTACTGCTTTCTACAGTATGTTGCTGTACTATGTTGGAAAGGGGGGGGGAGGGTAATTCAGTTGTAACCTCACCACTAGATTCTGCTAAATCCTACACACTCTACTGTTAACTAACTCTTACTCTGATAGGAAAGCCCTTCAGCGGGTCGTCTCGAGTACACAGAAAACATCATTGGGACACAGCTCCCAATTCTGGAGGACATCTACTACAGTATAGCTCACGCCGCCTCAGGAAAGCTGCCAGCCTCTGTAAGGACTCCACACACCCAACGCCATCATCTGTTTGAACTCCCTCCATCCAGCAGATGTTATAAGGCCTTCCAGGCCCGCTCCCCCAGACTGAGGAATAGCTTCTTCCCCAGAGCCAGAACTGCTCTGAATCAGTCCACTGTCTGACTGACCCCATAATTGTCTGACTGATTTCACTTGCGCACACTATACTGTACTGCACTAGGCCAGCAAATTACTATTCCTGAAAGTAGTATGGAAGCTGCAAACCTAATCTCGCTCTATTCTATTGTGAAATATGCAAATCACCATACAATCACATTCATTGACCTAAAATGGAAAACAAAGTATGTTCAGGTGTTTGCAGGGCTTTATGTTGATATTAAGTACTCATTAAAAAAGGACAAGCTTTGGAAAGAAACACACCTTTTATTATCAAGCGTAGTAGCATGTGTACACTCCTGCCAAAATAAGCAGCCCAATATAGGATTGCAAGTGGGTCACATCCAGCTCTTTCACCATTAACACGTCTCCCCTCTAAATTTATCATCTGGAGAATCTCCTTTTGCATTGATGGTGTAATGAAGAGTTCAAATGCAGATTTTATGTCTTGTACATGAATGCTACATGTAGCATATCTGGTGGGGTCTGGAACCATTTTGATGACATTAGCAGCACTAAATTGACCCTGTCTTTCAACTGGGGATCCGGAACATAGCTTTCCAGTTTTGGAAGTGAACGTGTCACTTCTTGGGGAGTTGAGAGACGACAGGAGGGTCAGAATGTGGTATCTCATGGGCTTAATTCATCATCAGAGGAGGATGCCGCACAATCAGGGCCCTCCTCAACATTATCCTCAGGCTCAGACACATCCTCATCTAAATCACTTTAACTCACTCCAAGATCTGGGACAGAAACTCAGTGGCAGAAAATCTACGCCTCTGTCTGGTGGTTATTTTCAAAATCTTTTGTTGAGGCACAAATGCAAAGAGAAATGGTTTAGAAGATCAAAACTAGAGACCGATGGGACCACACCAGCCGTGAACCGCTCATCCGATCGACTTCACACTTGACACTACACTACCCACAATCCAACACGATAAGATACAACTCGAAGCACCCGGCCCGTTCAAAACCGCTGACAACAGACCACACCCATTTTCGAACTTGGCCTCCATTTTGGTTTTATATAACAACAGCATGGTATCAAAATGACCCCAACAACACCGATGCATACAACATGTGTATATGGCATTGACATAGGGTTAACTGCCCCATGACACAAAATGACCATCAAGGCGACTGCTGATCAATATCAATGACTCAAGGACTATTTCACCAGGTGTTGAGAATTCTAGACACACAGAGACTAGGAAACAACTTCTGCCGATTTGGTTGCAACACACACAGACAAATACACATACTGCCCTATGTCATTCAAACGGCCATTATCGGCAGCAGAAGAGTATTTGATGGTTTTTTTGTATACCAGTGAAGGGTTAAGTGTACAAATCTATTGTTGGAATGGCTGACAAACAAGAGCTAAAGACCAACCCACATGCTTTGTCACCCTCTGACACACACACACACACACACACACACACACACACAAACTCAAGGATCCTAATTTGCTGTGCTGAAATGAGTGGGCTTGGAGAAAGAAAATCACTATTAGTCATTATACATTATTCCACAACATCTCATTTCTCATTTTTCCTTTTTGGTGAATGAAGAAGGATAACACCAGATGCTCACATTAAAAAACTAAAAAAAACACAAGTTGATCTAAGTAACACAGTTATTAAAACATTATATGATGTTCCAAGGAGTGAGAAGAATTTATATTTTGAAAATCACACATAGTATATTTTGTGAAAATCTCTTTCACCAACTGGCTTCTGAGTACCAGTGACTTCAAACATCAGTTGATGTTGAGAATCGAAGCCATCTGTTTCCTGCGCAATGGAGACGCAGATAAATTAGATTCTCTGGACAAAAATTACAAAGAAAACAATTTTTATCCATTAGAGAAATCGATTATAAACCGTTTACGGTTTACTTGTGGCTCTGATCAGATTTTAGTAGCGGGACATTCACCGATACCAAGACCCTGTTTAAGATATTTCGTCTGATATTCCATTGACATTATGGGAGCTTTCTATCAGAGTTCTCACAGTTAATCTCTTCTGTTGTGCTTAAACACAATAGACTGATCATGGCTGGTGATTTTAACACTCATATGGATGAAACCTCTAATAGTCTTGCTTCTGAATTTTTATGTTTCAGGGCCCATTCGATCTTCTCTCTCTCTCTCTCAACAACTTACAAGTGTTGTTCAGTCTTGCTCAGTTAAGAAATATATACAATATCAGGTCATGCCTGATAACATGGAGTTGTTCACTCATCTCATCCCGTATTGACTATTGCAATTCCTTGTATTACGGCTTCAAGAGACTCTCTCCCCTGCAGCTAGCCCAAAACACACCTGCTAGGCTTCTAATAGGAGAGATCATGTTAACTCCCATTTTAGCAAATCTACACCGGCTCCCTGTTGGTTTTAGGATTAAATTGATTACTTTTAAAGCCCTGAATAACTTGGCTGCATCCTATATCATGGAGCGTATACTCTCAGATCTGCTGGTAAAGCTCTTTTAACTGTCCACCGGTCCAAGCTCAAGTCAAGAGATGATGGAGCTTTTGCTATCAGAGCCCCAAAATTATGGAACAATCTCCAGTCAACATCCGCCCAGTTCCCCCAATACATGTTTTTAAGTTAGTGCTCAAGACATTTATAACCTTGCATGTTACTGTTACGTCTGTGCTAATTACAGTTTATTATTATACCGTAACGTTTATTTTGCTCTTGGTGCATCCCTGATCAGCATATAATCTAACCACAGATTCAGACTATAGCATGTTTATCTCTCCTATCTTTCCCCAGCCTACAATCTGGGTTATGCATTATGATTAGATTAGATTGCATGCACTACTGTAAAACCCCATCAAGCTCTCAAGTTCAACCACAGAGTTATACAAAGGTCTAAGTGAAAGCTGTAGTGTCACTCTCTACCCATTTAGAGAGATCTTATGGCCCATAATGAGCTTCTTAGTTGGTAGTTTGCACTGTTTTACTGGTTGGTGGAGAAAAGAACAGAGCTAAGCAGCACTGTAGGGTCTGTTTACCTCCCAACTCGGTGATTCTGCATACCCCTCGAATTACTATACATGAGATGCATAAACGTCTTAAGAAATGGAGGCCTTTAATGAGAGAAAGAGAAATAGTGAAAGAGGGAGCACGTACAATGGACGCCTGAGAACTCAGTTGCGTTCATATGGTGCCTGCCTGTGTATGACGGACTCCAAGGAGACCACAGACTCCTGCAATTTGCATTGCAAATAGTTCCACATATTTGACGCAATTTGTTACCAATATTCAGTTTCATTTCTCCACAGTGTACGGTGTGTGTTTGAGGGGCTCTGTGAGGAGGCGACGCCATGCTGAGGGAAAAACGCCTTTCATATATCACCTTTATCCTGGCTTCTTCAGCAACTGAGCGTAAACACGCACTCTCTGAATGCAGGTATGTGTTTGTGTGTGTGCGTGTGTGTGTGTGTGTGTGTAATATATATATATATATATATATCCCTATGCGGTTAGTTAACATCCATCTGTGCCACAATCTAATCCACTCCTACAGTAGATCATTGTGTCGCGATACTGTTTCCTGAGACATGGTGAAGCAAAATGGAAAATTATTCAAGCAACCTAAATTACTTAACTGGCAAATCTTTCATTACAGCCGTGTGGCAAATATTGAGGGTAATGAGTCACATACTGTAGACCTGTGGACGACCTCGACGTAGTTCAAGCTGCTGAAAGTACAGGGTGCACCATATTCCCCTAGAGTTGAAACATATCTATATGTGATTATATCCAGAAACATTTTCATTTGTCCTTATTACAACAGAGCTGGACTGATTGAGGTTGTGCGATAACGAAATGCATCATCTGTTTATCCAATATCAGTTTTGAATCTAGTCAAATTCATGGGAAAACAACAGCAACAATCCCCATCAACGATAGTGGGAACAAAACAGCATAATTTTGGAGAGCACTTGGCACGTTTATCACTGTACAAACAAATACATGGTGCTTGTCTGGAAATAATTGCCCTGCCGCTATCTGGTTGAGCGTGGCAGGAGTAGTGGGGTCTGGGGAGACAGAGATAAGTTGAGGAGGAAAAGGAGAAGAATAGCTGTTTATCATTCTGTGGAGGACCTCGATTCAGGATTAGGGTCAGGTCAGGGTTTTCGCATTACGGACCACTAGACTCCCAAACCTGTTTTAAGCCCGTTGTCGTCCGAAAGGTTATTTTAGAGTAAATGTAAAACATGGTTATATTCAGATATTCACATGAACACATTTTTTAAATTTGAGTTTCAAGCCTACAAACCACTGGGCCCAATGAAGGCAGAATGCAGGGATGATGAAAATATATCCTCTTGACTATCGTTGAAGCCTGAAATCAAACGTATTAAAACTGTAGACCGTACAGAGCAGTTTATGATGTGTGTATTTCAAATATCAGTCTTGACTTTCAATACATTTCAGTGTAGACTCTCACAGAAAAGTAAGGGCTTGGTTAAAGAGTTACAGTAGGCCTGCTGTGTGGAAAATCCAACATCCTATTCGTATCTATTAGAGCTGCAACGATTAGTCGATTAATCGATTAGTTGTCAACTATAAAATTAATCGGAACCTATTTTGATAATTGATTAATCTTTTTTTGTCGTTTTGTTTGTAAGAAAAAATGTCCAAATTCTCTGATTTCAGCTTCTCAAATGTGAATATGTTGTGGTTTCTTTAGTTCTCTATGACAGCAAACTGAATATGTTGTGGTTTCTTTAGTTCTCTATGACAGTAAACTGAATATGTTCTGGTTTCTTTAGTTCTTTATGACAGTAAACTGAATATCTTTTGGTTGTGGACAAAACAACACATTTGAGGACGTCACCTTGGGCTTTGGGAAACATTTTTCAACATTTTATGACATTTTCTGAACCAAATAACTAATCAATTAATCGAGAAAATGGATCAACAGATCAACAGATTAATTGATAATGAAAATAATCGTTAGTTGCAGCCCTAGTATACATTACATATACATACAAATATATCTACTCTATGTAAACTATGTGATGCAGCCCTACTAACCTTTATTTATTTAAGACATTTTACGGTATCAAAGTATCAAAGTATTAAAGTATACCATGATCCCACTGAGGTAAAGTTAGAAAAGGCCATTTAGGCTTTTTCAATTTTCCTCGCTCCAGTAGCAAAGCGTTCAGAAAGACATCAAAACCAATCAAATCCACTGAGTCTCCTAAATAATCTGCCGTACTAATCAGCTCCACATTACTGCAGTGTTCTCTGCCCTCGTGGGCTCTTCCGCAGTGCGTGAAGAGTTGTCATAGGTCAGTAAAGTATAAGGACCATTCCCATAGGTTCATATGACAGTGGCAATGTAATCATCTCTGCTGGACATGACCTTGTGTTTAACACGCTGGAAGCGGAAATTATTTTCTCGACAAAGTGCTTTGGCAAACAATGGAGGAGTAATGGTGTGTTTCACCGAGACAAGCCTAGTGCCTCTTTTATTCACAGGGGTGAATGCACCGGTCACCATTTAGTGCTCATAAAAATGGCTTTTGGCTGTTGGCACACACGAGGCAGAGTCTGGCCTCCGCCCTGGGTGGGACAAGAATAGAAGCAAAAAAAATAAAAATCCACTGCCATCATGAAAGTTCCCTGCCAGTGCAGAGTTACTCACATGGGTGTATATCTTTGAAATGAAACAAGCTGTGCTAGTTTTGAATTTGGCACTGAAACAATAATGTAATTGATTCACACAACAGATGCTCAGCTTTTCTCGACTGTTAAACGCTCAGGCTTCTATCACATACACACACACATCTGCAGGAGAAGACGGATAGACTACAACACTATGGCCAACAAGTTGGACTGGTCATAAATAACAATAAAACCAAAGTCATGCCCCTCAACACCACTACATCAACACACATAAAAATAGAACAAC
>CABFOS010103899.1:0-10063 GCA_900660315.1 Diretmoides pauciradiatus
TCAGAAGCATAATCAGAGATACAAGAACTGATAAAAGCAAAGTAATCTCAATAAATGATTAATGCTGTCAATGCTGTTTCAGCAGAAACACGCACCATTACTGAGGTAAAAACAAATGGTTCGATATGAAATTAGTTCAATTAATTAAAAAGTATAAGAAGTACAGTAGGATCATATTATCGGCAGATCACTGTGGCGATATCAGACATGGATCAGGCAAATACGCCGTCGCAGCCTATAAGGTCTTTTTTTCTACAAAGCAACTGAAAGATTTAGTTGTTAGGGGTTTGGTAACTGGGATTGATTAAGCATAAAGAATAAGACTTCAACGGCGTATTTGCCGAGTATTCATAACGATACTAGATTATCAGACTGGTTGATCACATGGACTGAACGTCTACAAATACAATTACAATCCAACCATCTGATGAAGATGCAGCCTGGATCTGATCTGGGTCTGACTCCAATGCTGACCGGACACCTGATGGTGTCTAGTCGTCATATTATGGGATGGGTCCTCTGATCCGTGTCTGATAACGCAACAGATCCCTGCCGTGGGAGCGTACCTATGTTCCCCGGGTCCTATGTTCCCCTTTGTTCCTAATCTATTCGTATCTGGATTCGTTCGATGGTACGAACAAATCCTACGAGTGGTTAGAAACGTGCGGGAATGTGTTCGTATGTTTGTAAACTTGCAGTAAAGCTCTTAGAAGCCTTATTCTTTATGATAATCAATTCCAGTAACTAAACATCATTAACAACTAAATATTTAAGTGGCTTTGTAGAAAAAAGAGCTGCTGTTATAAGCTGCAATGGCGTATTTCTGAATTGTCAGTAACGATACAAGATGATCAGACAGGTTGATCACATGGACTGAACGTTTTTAGAAGCAGAGGAGTCACAATAACTGATAAAAGTAAAGAATGACAATAAAATGTTAATGCTGTTTCAGCAGAAACACACACCATTACGGAGGTAAAAATAAAATAAAATAAAAGGTTCAGTATGACGCTCCTATTTTAATTAGGAAAATTAATTTATGCATTTTACTCTGCCCAATAAAAACGGGACCGATAGTTTGGGAAACGTTGAGGTAGACTAATGACAGTATGACCCGGGGAACATAGGACCCTTTTTCGTAAGGGTGATATCAGACCTTTTTTGGGGAGGGGGAATAAGGGGAACATAGGACCCTTTTTCATAAGGGTGATATCAGACCTTTTTTGGGGAGGGGGAACAAGGGGAACATAGGACCCTTTTTTATAAGGGTGATATCAGACCTTTTTGGGGAGGGGGACAAGGGGAACAAAGGACCTTTTTTTGTAAGGGTGATATCAGACCTTTTTTGGGGAGGGGAACAAGGGGAACAAAGGACCTTTTTTCGTGAGGGGGAACATAGGACCCGGGGAACATAGGGATGAAACCACTAACAATTTACGATCAAATCTGATCGTACTAATGCTTTGTGAATGAGGCCCAATGATGTGACCAAACGATGATCTAATTTAAAAAATATAACTTATTAGGCCTCAAAAAGTGAAACCTGATACTTACATTTAAACTGAAGTGTTATTGACGTAACGCCAGAACTGCCTTGGTCGCTGTCTGACATTTTGTTGTCGTCACTACTGCGTTGCATTATGGGATATTTATGCCGGCGTAGTGTCCAGTGATTGGATACTGTAATATTTCCCCGGAAATAGTACGCAATTCACGTACTATTGGTTTCATACTAAGGATTCGGACACAGTAAAAAATCTCACATACTGTTTTAGTTACTAAATAGCGTGTTAGGACAACAACCCCCTCAATCTGCTACCAGTCTCTCATCACACAACAGTAGCTCATCTAAGGTTATTCTACTTTTGCACATTGTCGGCTGCTCTACAATAGAAGTATGAGCATTTGCTAATTGCCTAAAATGTAAAATGTAAATGTAGTTAAAGCAAGAAAGGCAGATAGGGGAGGAGAAAGGGAGGAAGACGGATGGAAAAGTAGTGGCATCAACATCCTGATTAATGCTCTCATCTCCAAAAAAAAACGAGTGAAGGAATCCTAATGGTGGAAAAATGTATTTAGCGTCCATCTCCAATGTCCCAGAGATATCTTAGCCTTTGAGTTAGCGAAGCAGTTGTTGGAATAAACAATAATTGTGCCAGCTGGCAGATGAAACTGGTGCCTCAAAAACACTACTTCAAACACCCAGCCCTCATACAATCTGCCATTAAGGGACATTATGTGCTTTGACACCTTCTCTGTCATCATTTGCAAGAAACTATATAGCCTTGCCAGTAGAATGGGCTGTTCCTTAAGCTGTAATTTGGACTAAACTGAGCTTCAAATAGTCTCCAAAATGTCACAAATTGAGGAGTGCTTAACATCAGAACTGTCCCACCCAGGGAAAAAGCAAGAGTTAATATTCATCACATAAAGTCAAGCCTCTGGCGTTATTCCATAGCATCTCCCTGCATTGATTGCTGTATGTGGAAATAAAGGTTAACTTGTGAGAAATGTCAACATTTGAATATGACTCATCAAAACATAAAGACCTTATGAATCCACAGTATATTTGATCCATGCTATCACAGAACGGGTTTCACCTTGGGCTAGCATGAGCGTTGTGCTTTTGGCTGGTGAGTTAAAACATGTCTGATAGAGGCTTGAATGGCTGTTTGGTGAAATAAACATCTACACTATTTCTAAAGCTTGGCTGGAAACTTATAGGAAAAAAGGCATTATAGTCTCTGTCAATGTTGATCAATTGATCAAAGCTATGATGCCTTTTGTCTTCCATTCATTTGATCTGAGCATTTAATGTAAATAATCCATAGCTTTACACACAAATGGCATCAACTGAAAATCTACATAAAAAGAGGCAAAAATACCAGTGCAGTGACCAATTAGCATCAAAGAGGTAAATAAAACAAATGAAAAAAACACAGATCTTGCAGATTACCACTTAAATTACATTTTTACATTGTTCATCCAGTAGGTAACAAGTGCCCAGCAATGTGAAAAAAGGATCAATATTCTGCAATGTTCGTTCGTTCGTTGTCCTCCGCTTATCCGGGTCCGGGTCGCGGACAATGCAATGTGGAGAGTAAAAAAAGAAGCCCATAGAAATCCTCCCTGCTTCCCAAATTGCACTCTCTCACATGCTGGGCAGTGGCACTGGATCTCAGTGTCTCTCCTAATTAACCCCAATGTGAAAACCTCCCCGATCTGTACCTCAAACAGTTTGTGTTCTTCGCTGTGGCAGTGGCTCAAACAGAGACTCTGGGAGTAATTGAGCTGAATGAGCCTTTTTGCCCCCACATACCAATGCTAATGAGATGTGGGATGGGGTGCCCAGCAGGTGTTCTGCTGACATCCCAGTGTTTGGTCTCCGATCGCGTGACCCAGACGGACCTACGTGATTACACCAGAGAGCGCCATTGTGTGCCAAGCCTGTTACTTTCATCATAAAGACATTGGCGATTGCCACCATTAATTCACATTTATTGTGACAATAACAGCCTGTTGGCTGCAGGCAGTAAAAGTCCATTATGTCGTCTATAAAAAAGATGAAGGGTGCCAATCATCAGCTGAACACTGACAATGAAATGAGGCATTGAAGTGACACTCCTGTATTTTCAAAACCACATGGATAACTCTTCTTCAAATTATAAACATGTTATTGACTTACATCTTGCTAATTTGAAGTAGTAAAAAAGCACAAAATAGCTTTTGGATGGCAGCATGATCCTCTGCTAAGGAAAAATGGATGGATATAATCTGGAGAAGAAAGTAATAGACCAGGGACTCCTGGGTAAAGTGGCAGAAGGCACCATATGGCGAGGCCACGGTGACTAAAACTGGCGGTACCTTGAGGTCGCTCCCGTTGAGGCGCATTCTGTTGATCTTGCGACCACTGGGCCTGGTTGAGTCCACCCAATAGATGAATTCCTTCCTGTAGTCAAAGTCTATGTGGATGATGTTGTTAAGACCCTGAGGATTGGAGAGAGAAAAATCAGGTATATATCAACAGTTCTTGAGTCCCCTATGAGGCTGAAAAAAACTTGAGTTGCAGGTATACAGTTTCAGGGGCAACAGAGGTAAATCTTCAGCTATATAGAGCATGTGGCGATCCAGTGAAGAGAAGGTCGAAGCCCTATCAAAGCAGAAGAGTAAGGTATTTCCTTGTCATGTTCACAAGACCCCACTGTTATTCAGACCGAGCTGCTCCCCTGCCCTGCTGTCTCACTCTATGGGTGCTAAGAAAAGGTGTCAGGAAATCTGACAGAGGAAATGAGACGTCTTCATCAGATCATCAACACCCTCACCGACCGGCGCCAAAGTGTCCCGGGGGACACTCGACTGCAGCTATTCCTAAGATCAGCCACAGAACTGAAACATGCTCGCAGTACATTTTGCAGTAATTTTCTGCAGACATTTAAAAAAAAAAACCAAATATGAAGAGTTTTAGGCATTGAACCAAACCAATCTGCTACATTACTATGCACAACTTTGGAGTGTGGTGTAGTATTTCACAAGGAAATCCGGAATAAAAGACAATTTTCCTACAGAAGTTAAGATTTGAAATAAGATTTGACTGGTGGCTTCTACAGGAACATATGTAGTCGTTCCACAATCTGATAGCTCATGGCGTCAAGACTAGCTTACATCATTAAACCTTTATGGCTAATAACAAAGTTCCCTATGGGAAAAACAAATAGAAAAATTTACTTCTGGAACTTTTCAGCTCTTTGCAAGGTCTACACATGGTAAACCCAACATAGAAGCAGAACAGCTCTAAATAGCATTAAATGGGCTTTGAAATGCTGTGGCGTGATAGTGTAACATCATGACTCAATTTATGGTGGCAAAATACATTGATGCTAAAAGCAGCAGCGATATATAATAAAAATTTGGGATTTACATAAAATCATGAACGTATGATCTGAACAGGATATGTAATGGTGTGGTAAAGTGATATGAGGTCAGTGGAGTATCCGCTAGGACCACTTAGCAGACCCAAATGCATCTCTCCCACTCTAGCGTCTATTAACACTAGCATGCAGTGATTAAAGTGGCGGGTGAGAACGTACTCCAACACGGCCAGATCAAGCTGAGAGGATAACATGGCTGTAAGTGGACTCTGTAGGGCACCCACAAGTTTTAATCTCAGACAGCAATTTACGACAATCAATAGTCAGATTCAAGATTCAACCTAGCTTTTCCACAGGGATCTCAATAGGGTCATTTTGCTCTCTGCCAATCAGAACAGCCTGCATCATCTGTTCATACCACGAATCATGACAGTAGACAATCTCATAACATTCATTAGGACACAGGACAAGATGTTACTGTCCCTTGTACCGTAATCCCGGGCAAACACTCGTAGAAGCCTAATTCACATATAACATGAATGATACAAATAAACACCACAGCGAACATCAGCCCACACCGTCATGAATCTACGGTCATTCGTTACCTGCCCTAGACAACTGCGGTGTTTGTTGTATTGTCACATCTACACATGCTAAGTGGAAATCTCTAACTAGCCAAGGAGCTGCACAAGGCGACCTAGTGTCTACCCTCACTGGCACTGTTAAAGTCAAGCTGAAATGAAAAATGCCGTTTTAACCCTTTTAGATCACATCCCCGGTTCTATTGTCACCTATTTAACAGTATACAGGGCTCTTACACCTTTTCCTAAGCGAAATTCAAGCTCTTTTCAAGCATTCCAGGTGCAGTTTCAAGTTTTTCCAGCACCTAACGCGGCTGTCGTCAATTAAATATTTACTCCAAATGATAATTTCACTTCTTCATCACATTAAATCAGATGCTATTGTGCAATTAGGAGGAAAAAAGGCTCTCTCTGACTTATTTTTATTTCTAAAGCACAAATTCTGTCAGATAGCGATTTATTACGAAAGTAGCCTAGTTATTACAATTTCAAGGAGTTTCCAGTACAATTCAAGCACTTTTCAAACCTTGAAAATGCAACATTGAAATTCAAGCTTTTTCAAGGATTTCCAGCACCCGTAGGCACCCTGAATATATGCCCAAAAGAAAATACAAAAGGTCCATTTGTATATGTTCTTATATCAACATCCAGTCGTGTTTTCTTCCTGTAAAACAAAATATGACGTGTGCTTACATCAGCTAGTACCAACCAATTTCAACCAATAATATCATGACATCCACCCGTCAATCAACTTTTAGCGGCACAGAGCTAAGATTCACTAGCAAAAGTCTGGCACGTCGGTATGACACGCCCACTTTTCAACGTTCCTCCCAACGTTGCCTGCCTATTCTGTTTTACTCAGAGGTTAGCACTGTCGCCTCACAGCAAGAAGGCCCCGGGTTCGATTCCCGGTTGGGGACGTGGGGACTTTCTATGTGGAGTTTGCATGTTCTCCCCGTGCCTGCGTGGGTTTTCTCCGGGTACTCCGGTTTCCTCCCACCGTCCAAAGACATGCAGATTTGGGGCTAGGTGAATTGGGGAGTCCAAATTGCCCATAGGTGTGAGTGTGAGTGTGAATGGTGTGAATTGTCTGTCTCTGTGTTAGCCCTGGAGTGACTGGCGTCCAGTCCAGGGTGTACCCTGCCTTCGCTCTATGACAGCTGGGATAGGCTCCAGCGCCCCCCGCGACCCTCTGTGGAGGATTAAGCGGTAGATAATGGATGGATGGATGCAACGATACGGAAGTTAGATACTCTTGAAATGACGTTTCAGCTCGACTTCAATGCATGCTCAGTGGTTTTCTACAGGACTCTACTGTCCAAGCGGACATTTTGAGCCCTCCAACCTCGCTGTACTGCCTCTGCTGCCATCTCCGCGCATCTCGCTTTCTCGCTTGTCTTGTCAACTCGGTCTTCCCAGGGGACCGTAAGCTCGATAAAATAAACTAGCTTCTGCACCTCAGACCACAGTAGCATATCTGGCAGTAGGCTAGCGCTAACTATTTCTGCCGGCACAGTTAAAGGGTAACTTCGGGATTTTTCAACCTGGACCCTATTTTCCCATTACTTTGTGTCTACGTGACTGATGGGAACAAGAATTTTGAAATTGGTCCGGTCTTGAGAGAGCAGTTAGCTGCTAAATCGGTTGCAATTTAACCCTTCGGGGCAAGTGCGTACACCCTCTAAAAACTTTCTTCTTTTTTTTTGCCACTGACAGGCTCCGATTGTTGTTATAAGTGTCTGACAGGATCCCGACAGAGAAATAGCAAGACTTGGTTAGACACAACCAAGTCTTGCTCAAGGAGAAATTTTGCGAGGAGGAAGTCCTCTTGTTGCACCTAGACCTTTGTTGGATGTGGACACGCTGAAGCTGTGGCTAGTTGTGCTACAAATGGATGCTAACACAATAACAGACTGGATCAAGCGAAAGGTAAAGAAAAAAGTTTTATTTCTCTGTAGGGATCCTGTCAGACACTTAGAACAACAATCGGAGCCTGTCAGTGGTAAAAAAAAAACGCTTTTAGAGGACGTACATTTAGGGGGCACACTTCCCCGAAGGGTTACATTGCAGCCGGTTAAGCGGCTAACTGCTCGCTCAATACTGGACCAATTTAAAAAAAATATTGTTCCCATCAGTCACGTAGACACAAGGTAATGGGACAATAGGATCCAGGTTGAAAAATCTCGAAGTTACCCTTTAACTGCTCAAACAAGCCTACGTTTATCTTCCAGTCTCTGCCCACTCCTAACAGCCCTGGCTCGAGCCTGCGTGTGCGCTCCCTTGATTTAACTGTTCCTCCCTCACGTACAAATCCAACCTGTTTAACTTCCTTACCAACAGCTAAAGAATTTACTTCTTTTCCTCAACCACCGCTGCCAAACATTTCAACACCTGATTGTAACGCCAAGTGTATCGCCCTTGGGAAAGACTAATTTTACACCCTGACAGAATATGTCTAAGCATACAAACGCTGGAACACAATGGGCAGGCAGCATCCTCACCCATGCCACTGATTCAGATTTTGGGGAGATGGCAGCACATCATAAGTAGGCGTAGCCCCTATAATAAATCTAATTCTGCTTGCCTCCATACTCCACAACTCTTTAAAGAAATCAAACGTCTCCCACGTGGTGCTGACCCAAAAGCATTTGCCAGATCCAGATCCTACTGTACATGCAGGTCTCTTTTCTCACGCCTAGCTGACTGAATCTGGTGCCAGATCATACTAGTATGCGAGAAGCCTGGGATTCCAGCCTTTTGCACCGCAGTATCAATTAGCCTATTCTTTTCTAAATAACCACAACGTGCCACAACGCTAAAAAAGAGCTTCCCTTCAACATTAAGTAAAAGCTGATGGGCCTGAACTGGTGTATTTCTACAGAATCACTCTTTAGGAATGAAAATCCCCCTTGATCTATGTCATGCTTTAGGAAAAACCTGCTTCTTCCAGACTTACTTCAACTTCCAAAGAAACCTCAGCACATCTGGTGCACTCTTAAACAGCCGGTACGGGACTCCATTAGGCCCCGGGGCTGAAGAGGCCCTTGCATGCCTTACTAGCTCTTGTACCACTCTATAATGACTATGATGATTTAACAAAGCTAAATGGATCCTTGTAAAATGCTGTTCTAGCTTGTTCTTTCATTTTGTTGTTTCTCCTAATAATCTCTGCTCTCCTTAATGCAGTCAGACACTCCTTCACATCTAACTGCAACCTATTTTACAGCACTTTGAGCAGCAATCTCTGTACAAAAATGTGCTCTTTAAATAGGTGTGTTATTATTATTTCTACCTTCTCTCTCATCCTCTGTAGCCTTCCTCCACTGCCTCCTTAGCCGCCTTCTCTCCTGGATAAGTCTGTCTATCTCTTGTTGACGCCTGAATTTAACTACCTCGACGCCTGCCTTCTTCTTTTTGTCAAAGATCAAATCTCTGTACTCCATAATCATGAATACTGTTCCTTTAAAGGTTTCCAACACCCTAACCAAGTCACTAATGCTTCCAATTTCCTGCTTTCTGCCGCCCCTGGACACTTTACTCTACGCTTCTGAGCACCACCAGACTCATGAACAGTTTTACCCACCAAGCTGTCAGGAAGGTGAATCCCCCCCCCCCATCGGTAACCTGAACCCGCCCACACTTCAAACACAAGGCACCAGCCACTTTCCAACAGACAATTGCACTATTTGCACTATAGCTGTTTGCTGCTTATTTTATATTCTATTTTTTTATACTGACTGCTTCTATGTTATTTTTTATTTATTTTTTATACATGTATAGATCTTCTTATCTTGCACCCTGAGTCGGTCAGAGAGAAACGCTCTTTCGATTCTCTGTATGTCTGGGCATATTGCAGAATTGACAATAAAGTCTCTTGAATCTTGAACTAATCTCTTTCTTTGGCTGGCTAGCTTCTCTGCCCTCCTCGGTGCATCCACCTGTGTGGATGCAGGTTTATTACCTGCCGCTGGATTTCACCCGACTGACTTGACATACTTCTTAAGAAACAGCTACCAACGCGGGGTCCCTGCGTCCCCTCTACCAAGCACCTCTTCCTCTTTTGGTGTATTCTAAGGTCCTTTAAGAGAGATTTAATGAGATTTAATGAAATTTTAATGAAATTCAATGAAAAAAATTCTGATACAGGATATATGTCCTCTACATCCATCCATCCATCCATTATCTACCGCTTAATCCTCCACAGAGGGTCGCGGGGGGCGCTGGAGCCTATCCCAGCTGTCATAGAGCGAAGGCAGGGTACACCCTGGACTGGACGCCAGTCAATCCAGGGCTAACACAGAGACAGACAATTCACACTCACACTCACACCTATGGGCAATTTGGACTCCCCAATTCACCTAGCCCCAAATCTGCATGTCTTTGGACCGTGGGAGGAAACCGGAGTACCCGGAGAAAACCCACGCAGGCACGGGGAGAACATGCAAACTCCACACAGAAAGTCCCCACGTCCAGACTCAAAAAAAGTAAGAATCACAATGTACTATAAAAAACATGAAAATACACAATTAAATACATATTACATAAATTAGAAAGTAATTAATTACAAAATAAACAACAAAACATAACTCCCACAATCAGAACTTTGCCTAAAAA
>CABFOS010103914.1:7778-18542 GCA_900660315.1 Diretmoides pauciradiatus
AGTAATAACATATTAAACAAAACTTCATCCTACGCCCTTTTCGAACATTGTTTAGTTAATTGAGTTTTGTTTAATATGTTATTACTATTGTATTATTTTGCTGCCTAAATACAAATATTTAGGCAGCAAAATAATACAATAGTAATAACATATTAAACAAAACTCAATTAACTAAACAATGTTGGAAAAGGGCGTAGGATGAAGTTTTGAAACTTTTCGAGTCCTACCCCTGTTATTTAAGCTTCATCTATCTTTTATTCACAATCACCATAGTATTCAAACAAAAGAAGAGAGAAAAGAACAATAGGCAATCAGTATCAAACTAGTTATAGAAAGATGGGGTCTTAATAAATTAAGGTTCTCATTGTTTTTTAGTGATGATCCTACTGGAGGTCATAGTTTACCAAGTTTTAATTAACACCACCTTTTGTAATTGATGTTAGAAAATGTCAAATTTCAACATTATGTTTTGTAGCAATTCTAACTGTGACGTCTAAAATGTGTCAAAAAGAAAGAGAGAGTACGTCATCACGTAACCAGAGTACGTCATCACGTAACAAGTACGTGCTCCGCCCCTCAGTCGAAGTATTTCCGCTAAGATGGTTGTCGGTGCCTTCCCCATCGCCAAGCTCCTCTACCTGGGAGTGCGGCAGCTGAGCAAACCGCTGGCGAACCGGATAAAAGCAGGAGCTCGACGGAGCCAATTCTTCAAGAATTACGTATGTCTTCCCCCAGCACAGAGTAAGCAGCGGGGCTAACTGTTGTCAACCGACAGCTAACGTTTCGTCCGACATCCACAGTCGTGGGGTCGAGGGGCGGGGTTCTTCTCTTACAGCCAATCAGCTCGCACCGGACGCTGCCGCCTAGCCAATCATTTTCATGGGATGACGTTGTTGACCAATAGGGTCGCGGCAAAGGCGCGGAGGGAGGGACTCGTGTATGTCATTGAGCTTGTTGTATGAAACATTTTTGCTTTGCATTGAAAACGTGTGTTGCCTTCGCTGTGCTGTCCAGAATACGACAATACATTTGAGAATTGATTAGAAAAGCCATTTGCATATACGTGTATTATTGTGTACCTGTATTATTCAATTGTAAAGGCCTTTTGCTTCAGGTTACTCATTGACAACAATGTCAAAATGGCAGGTAAAGGCAATCACACACCTGCTGTTGCCCCATGTCATATTAAAAGTCTAACTGGAAATGTGTCTGTCTTGCATTCTCTCTGTGCACACAGTGTACCACTGGGTCGAGATGAGGACCAAGATGCGGATCATGGGGTTTCGGGGTTCCACCATTAAGCCCCTGAATGAGGAAGCGGCAGCAGAACTGGGTGCAGAGCTGCTGGGGGAAACAATCATCTTCCTCGTTGGTGGTGGCTGCATGGTGCTAGAGTACAGCAGACAGGCTGCCAACTCTCGCCGCAAGGAAGAGGAGCTAAACGAGACCATCACCGACCTACAGACACAACTCGGGGAGCTAGCCCTAACCACAGAGATACTAGATGCCAAGCTGAGAGAGGTCAACAGGCTAGTGCTGTCCTTGCCTGCACCAAAACAATGATCAGATTGTTCTTGCCTTGGTGGCATGGGACTATTTGTTAATCTGTGTGTAAAGAAAGAGAGTGCACCAATGTAGCACTGCCATAATTACAGCCTGATAACAGCCCCGCCTCACACACGTTTCCCCTGTCCTCAGAGTCAGGTGCAAGAGGTGGACCTCAGCATACTAGTCTGTTGTGGGTGCTGTAATCAGCTCATGTTTTGAGCAACCAGCTGTAAAGGGGATTGCTATGATATTCATAGTGTATGTACATGGTTGATCATGCATGTCCGGCATATCCGGCACACCTGTAAGCATATCACTGTGTTTTAATGGGTGGAAATGAAGCACTTGAAATGTAATGGGGAAAATGAATGGTGACATTTCAAATTTACCATACTCCTTTTGGCTTGAATTTTGACATGACATGATATTGTCCAGTGTATTGTACAGGCAAAACATGCTAATCAATAATCATTTGCCCCCCTTCAAGTGATTTATTGGATATAAGCCACTCTATCCAACATCAGTGTCATAGACGTGTAGTATTTACACTGTGCATCCCTTTGCTGGTCTTTGTGTACATTGCAGGCTATTGGCATGTAACTGTAAATGGATGATGTAAAATAAAACAAAAAATAATAAATGCTTCAAATACATTTTCATACCTGCTGCGTTTTAATAGTTAACGTCGCAACACACTTAACTGTTAAGATTACAATGACTTGAATGAATTAAACTGAAATATGATTGGTAGTGAACACGGTACCAGAATAATAGCGGATGAGGTCGATGCGCGCTGTCGCCACTAGGGGGCGATAGGCGCGCTCACTATTTCACCACGGTTGACCCGCGCAACTCGTGTGAGAGGAGGTAGGCCTTGTCCATGTTGTTTTTAAGCCTAATTTGCCTAAATATTAAGGTTACGCATGGACTAAATAACGTATTGACTAAAAGCGGTGCATGCGAAACAGAAAAGTGCATTTTTCCTGCTTGCATATGGTGTTTTATCAGTTGAAAAGTTAAAGATGTCCCTGCATCGGGGTTTCGGTTGGTTAACGCTAAGCTAACGCGTTAGCACTGTTAGCTAACACAACGCGAATCAAATATGAACAGTGATAGTTTGAACTTGCAAACTGCCACTATATATTGGTAAGGTCGATTACAACCGCGGAAGTATTGGAAGTATTGTTTTATAGCTAACTAGTCAATTGGTGATTTGGTAATTGCATTGCTATCGTAGCCGGCTAACGTTTGCTAAGCTAAACAAGCTAACGTCGCTAAGCTACACAAGCTAACGTCGCTAAGCTAAACAAGCTAACGTCGCTAAGCTCAACAAGCTAACGTCGCTAAGCTAAACTACAGCCTCAAAACAGATAAACCACTTGAAAGTTAAGACGTGGCAGTGTTTATTAGAATGTGCTTCTTTTTGTGTGTTGACAGAAAACGGATAAAACCGCAAACACATATATAACACAATGAGTGTTGACGTAAAGAAACTGAAAGTGAATGAATTGAAAGAGGAGCTTCAGCGCCGCGGCCTGGACACCAAAGGCCTGAAGGCGGATCTGGTGGAGAGACTGAGAGCGGCTCTGGACGCTGAGGTGGAGGCTGATGCAGCAGAGGAAGGAGGTGGACCACCACCAGCAGCACCACCGGAGGACCAGGAGGATGAAGACTCCCGCGACTTCCCAGGTGAAGACGACGGAGAGGATATCCAAGAGATCCAAGGTCAGTTTTTATCATACTGGCCATCACTTGTGTTGATAAAGACTAGAACAGTGGTTCTCAACTGGTCTGGTCTTGGGACTAGGGTTGCCACCTTCAACGTGAAAAAAATAAGGGACACCTTGCCAGCAGCCCCACACCTGGGGGGACACAAATCAAGTCCTCCCCCATGAGATTATGAGTGTCAGACAGTTCATTTCCTGCATTGTAATGAATTTGCACCAATTTGTGTTTTATGCATCAATTTCAAAGTCATCTGCTCCTCTCATCATGAATGAAGCAAATGAAGAGTCAATAAGAGTAGAGCACAGTTGCATCAATTATATTAAGGGTAAAATCATTAAACATGGGCAGTGTTTGGTCTGATGAACTTGGAAATAGCAAATGACCTGGTACACACTATGTTGGATGACTGAATAATACATTTATTTGTGAAACAATACATTAACATACATACAACTTTGTGCTCTGACTCTGTTTGTATCTATGCAGCAGATACATTTTGCATAGACGTGCCTTTCATTTTAACTGTCAAAGTCAATCGCATGCAAAATGAGATAAGTAAATACTGGCAAAGTGAATCGTATGCACGTTCCACTAATGCACGTTGAGCTTACATTTATATCTTTAGAGTGCCACGGATGAGCTGAAACTTCAAATGATTGTGTCTCCTCTTTTCACGTGCAGAAGCAGATGAGGACATTGGTGAAGAAGATGGCCCCCAGGAGCTAGACGAGGATAAAGATTCAGGTGGAGATTTTGAGGCAGAGGAGGCAGAGGAAGCAGAGGAGGCAGCAGAGGCAGCAGGTGAAGGCGAACCTTTTGAAAGTGCGCTCACTCCAGAAATGGACCACGGTATGCCGGACTTCACAGCAGATGTTGATGTGAACAAGTCTAAGGTGGTGCCTGAGGCTGAGCCGGAGCCTGAAGAGGAGAAGCCCAAAAGCAAACCAGGTGATGTTTAACAAATCTTCAGCTTGCCTTGCAGTACATCATGGGTTTTATACAAGGATTTTATGCAGGAAATAGCAATAATAATAACTTTTTCCCCCCTGTACAAGCTACAGTGCCTAGTAAATCCCACAATTTGCCAGCAACTTTAACTAGTTTAAAAGACACTATTAGAATTAGGATTGGGTACCGAAACCCAGTGCCAATATTATACCGGTTACTGTACAACCGGTATCTACCAGACCGAATCGCAATGGAATGCTTGAGCTGTCCATTGTAATATTTGCCCTCTGGTTCGCAACGGACGTTACAGACAACAGAAGCATCATCACCTGTGCCATCGCTAGTTGCTTCATTGTTTACGAGAGAGAAATAGCTCCAAACACAATGCTTTGTTTCCTTTCAGTTTCGTTTTTCTGCGTACTGTCTTTCTATAAGCTATGGGGAGCGGAGCGAGAAGGTGGAGGGAAACATTCAAGTTCAAATTTGCCTTAGCAATAAAAAAAAAAGCCGTTATTTAATGTTGTGAATCATCGTTTTTTGCTGGACCGCGACAGTGGGCAGCCCGTCAGACGACTTTTGCCGTAATACATTGTGATGCATTCAAGTACACCTAGGAAATTTGGGCATGACTTTCGCGTGTGCGCCTAGGAACATAAAACAAGTCTCCATGCACCAAGAGACATGAGGGAGAGTGCACACGGTCCAGCCACATACTAGGTTTTGACCTAGTCTTGTTTTTAAAGTATCGGTTTGGGCACCGGTACCTTTTTAAAGGTATCGGTTTAGCACCAGTACCAGTATAAAAAATGATACCCATATATATATGGACCTGTGGACGATGCAAGGTTACCTGCCAAAGTGTCTGGTAGAGTAGAAAAACTTGTACTAAAGCTGCACAAGGTAACTTCTTGTTACATGTCGGTGAGAGGTAACTTTCAACTTCAATTCCCAGAAGTGAAATTTCAACTTAGAAATCCTGTAACATGATCAGTAAATAAGTTGGGGAGAATCTATAGGGTATTGATTATTGGGGATGGGACGCTCTTCTGTATTTCAGCCCTGTTTTGTGATTTAGGCTGATAAGACATGCGTATTTTTACGTAGAAATCATGCCTAGTCCACCTTCTAAAGTTCTGCAAACAACAAACACTCCAGCGCATTTAGCTCACTGTCATCCTTGCTTTGTTATTTCAGAAGTTAAAGTGGAGATCAAAAAGGAGGACCACGATGAGGCCGCTGGAGGCGAGCCGCAGGATGTTGGGAAGCCAGAGGAGCAGAGCGAGCCGTCCAACAATTCACCGGAGCTCGAGGCTCAGTCGGGTGACCAAGTCAAGATGGAGACCGAAAAATCTGGACAGTACGGCCGCAAGAGGTCGTATGACGAGAGCAGAGGCTACGGCTACTATGAGCATCGTGAGGACAAGAGGTGTGTTTATCATAACCCCGGTCATGATTGTGCGATATGTGCTGTTTTACTGATGCTGTTATACAGCACAACTGACAATGAGTGCAATAAGGTAAAATTAATATATCACTAACACAACAAGTGCAAAGGTCAGATCCACCGTGCGTTACCAATAATGCAACAAAATATAATCCGAGAATGATCATGTTCTTGAAAGTGGGTGTAGTAATCTGCTTGTGTTTTACAGGTCCCGCACACCACAGCCCCCCGCCGAAGACGAGGAAGAGACCATTGACAATACTCTAGTCACAATTGACACGTGTAAGTAAGAGGTTATAAAGCAGTTCAGCCCAGATAATAACTTGTGATAACTTTCCAGATTGTTAATGTAAAACCGATTTGAAACGTATCATTATTTTTCAGACAACTGTGATCTGCACTTCAAAGTGTCCCGGGATCGCTACAGCGGTTATCCGCTGACCATCGAGGGCTTCGCTTACCTGTGGGCTGGAGCGAGGGCTACACACGGCGTCACCGGGGGCCGTGTCTGTTATGAGATGAAGGTACTGCACAGTAGACGGCGTGCTTCCAAATGCTCTCCTGTAATTTGAAATCTGTTGTGCTTCATGGTGAATTACAAACTTTCTACAACTATCTATTTCATAAGTGAGAAGGCAAGTCTTTAATTACCATCCAGCAAAGTATCACTGGAAATGGCAGGGTGATACTGTATATACCTATAAAAATATATATTCATTTTTTTGGTAGGTACATTTCTTTGTAGTTTACCAGCTCTTGGTTAGTGGTGAGTTAATTGATACAGTAGTTTTGTCATTTTGTAGCTGGAGTGATGCAAAACTGCATTGCTGTCAAAATCCTGTAGGTGGCGAGTGTTAAAACAACTGCACTGTGACAGATCGGAAGTTAGAAATCTTTGCTCTTTTATTTTGAAATTCAGTAGAACTCGATCATATATAAAAAAATTGAGATAAATTGATTCACTTCCTTATTATTTTGGTACTTCTAGAGGTATGACTTCAATTAGAATTGTCATTTTACATTTTATTTTACTTAAAATAATTGTGATATATCACAACAAATAAAAAACTCCCCATATCGTGATACTATCGTATCGTGGCCCAAGTACAAGTACCCATCCCAACTATCTGCCTAAGGGAGCGTTAACTGTAAAGCTAGGGGTTCATTCAGTATAATCTTTTATGTCTATTCTTCAAACATGTTATGTACTTGTTTTGATTTTGATTTGATTTTCAAAGTGACAAAAAAAATGTCTTTCTCCCACACAAAATCTGGTGACTTTAAAGCTCATAGACACCTTGTCACTATGCAGAATTTAAGATCTCCCTGATTTGTCAGGGAGAAAGGAACGATTACAGTCTGATTACATCAGCATTGGTAAATAGTCTAAGGTCATAGAATAATAAAACATTCCCTCTGTTGGCTTGTTTTAGTTTTTGGCCTGACCTCTCTTTCCGTCCCCAGATCAATGAGGACATCCCCGTGAAGCACCTGCCCAGCAGCGAGCCAGATCCCCATGTGGTCAGAATTGGATGGTCCCTTAACTCCTGCAGCACTCAGCTTGGTGAGAGGAGAGCGTCTTCTCATAATGGCACGTTTCGGCCCGAGCCTCGGTCTTAAATAGAAGAAAATGAGCTTTGTTCTGTTCTGTTGCAGGCGAGGAACCTTTTTCCTTTGGGTACGGAGGAACTGGAAAGAAATCCAGCGACTGCAAATTTGCAGATTACGGAGAGAGGTTTGGTGAAAACGACGTCATCGGCTGTTACATCGTAAGTAGCGTCGGTTGCAAATGCACTTTTAACGAGCGTCGAAAGAGAACGCACTAAAGGTTGTTGTATTTTCTGCCTCCCAACTTTACTTTCAGGACTTTGACAGTGGTGACGAGGTGCAGATGGCCTACTCTAAGAACGGAGTGTGGCTGGACGTGGCTTTCCGTACTACCAAGGAGGCGTTGGCAGGCCGCGCCCTATTCCCCCACGTCCTGGTGAAGAATTGCGCTGTCGAGTTCAACTTTGGCCAGAAGCAGGAGCCTTACTTCCCTCCACCGGAGGGCTACACCTTCATCCATGACGTCAGCATGGAGAACAAGACCAGGGGCACCGTGGGACCCGCCAGCAAATCTGAATGTGAGGTAGGACCGCGCCGAGTTTTGTTGGAGATTATGAGTTGTGATACACGTGAACACATCGACTACACCGCCCCGATGTGAGGTGCATCTGGAAATAGCTGAGGGACTGTGTGAAGAATGGTAACTCGGTAACTCATTTCAGATCTTGATGATGGTCGGCCTGCCTGCCTGTGGGAAGACCACATGGGCCATGAAGCACGCAGAGACTAACCCTGATAAGAAGTACAACATCTTGGGCACCAACGCCATCATGGACAAGATGAAGGTCAGACTGAACCACCATGAACCCCCCTCCACCTCCTCCCCAGAAAAAAAAATCCACAGCAACATGCCAATTTAATCCGTGTGTCGTTCGTTCATTCATTTTTCAAAATTAAACCGACTCGTTTTCCGATTTCCAGTTTTGTGCTCAAATGGAAACGGATAATAAGCGCTCACAATCCATTTTGTTTTTCCTTCAGTCCATGATGTCAAAGCTATTCGTTTTCACGTTTTCTTTTGCTGTCTTCGGCGAGTAACGGTCACTTCCGGGTCACACCACTTGCATCTGATGAAAATAACAAAATCCATTGTGAGCGCTTGTTATCCGTTTTTCCCCCCAAAAAAAATTAAAGCACAAAATTGGAAATCGGAAAACGAGTCGTTAACTGTTTTTTCATTTTGGTTTTGGAAACGAATATTGAAGAAAATAAAGTGTTTTCTTTGTATTTTTGGTTTTATTTTGATTTACACGGATTCACGTTGACTTCGCCGTCTTGTGTGTCGTTTTCGCTCTGCAGGTGATGGGTCTTCGCCGCCAGAGGAACTACTCCGGGCGCTGGGACATTCTGATCCAGCAGGCCACCCAGTGTCTGAACCGGCTGATCGAGATCGCCGCCCGCAAGAGACGCAACTACATCCTGGATCAGGTACTGCCCTCCCACCCAACCACCCACACTCTGCTCTGATACACACCACAGTGAGTCAATGTGATGATCGCTCTCTCTAATGGACTATTTATTTATCTTTCAGGCGGGCTCTATGTATGATAGAGTAGAAGAAGCATTGATCAGCCTCTTGTCACTTGCTTGTCATGTATTGTAAACGAAAATGATTAATGGCTCTCATAAGTGACAGAATCGTTCATGTTGTCATCCCTCAGTATATTTTGTACTTTCTATTTTTTTGTCATAATACAGTATTGTTTTGTCTTGTGAATTTCAACAATGTACAAGTAAACCATGACTATGTAAAGATGTTGAGAAACAAGTAAGCTCTGCCTGGTGAGTAAGAAAAACACCTTCTGTTGCTATGGTAATTTAACGAGACAGAGTTGATAGCTTTTATTTTTAAAGCTATATTTAACAAGTTAGATACATGGAACTGTTGAGTGTTTTTAAAATAAATTGACCCTGAAGGTAAGTGACAACTAACCGTTTTTAGCTTTTCAGAGCCTTGTGATCAGCAAAAACAAACAAAAGGTAGGTGAGTCTAACGGAGGAGCCCGAGCTTGTCCTTGGAAACCGTGAGTACCCGCAGGTAGGTTATATCTGTCTGTTGTTGTCTTCAATGGGACTAGACTTCGTATGAAGATCAGGTAAGTCAAGGTGAGTGTGGGGACCCCGTCAGAATAGCCACTTGCTAAGCCTCAATTTGTTCAATCCAACATTTTCAGTGGTAGTTGGTGGTAGTCGGTAAGTGGATCGGATCCAGCGCAGTTAAAAAAACAAGTTTGAGTTTGACTGTTAATTAACCAGAGGAATGTGAAGAAATTGAAACGTGAGCCGCAGTTGCAGAGAATTCTTAAAAGTCGAGCTGAAACGGCATTTCGAGAGTATCTAACTTCCGCATCACGTCGTATTTCAAAGTAACCCAGGATAGGCAGACGTTGGACGTTGGGAGGAATTTGATTGGAATGTTGAAAAGTGGGTGTGTCATACTGACGCACCATCCTGCTGCTAGCTAACTCACAAATCTTAGCTCTGCCGCTTAAAGTTGAAGATTGATTGACAGGTGGATGTCATGATATTATTGGTTGAAATTGGTTGGTACTAGCTGACGTAAGCACGCGTCATATTTTGTTTTACAGGAAGAAAATTTGATTTTGATATAAGAACACACACAAAAATGCATATACTGTTAAATAGGTGACAATAGGATCGGGGATGTGACGTAAAAGGGTTGAAAAGGCATTTTCCATTTCAGCTCGACTTTAAAGAGATGGCGATATTACCAGAAATGCACCTTTGTAAGATGGCAGAAACCGAATGATGACCATGAAACTGTTTTTTGACACATTTACACACATTCGCATTCAGTGAAAGGAATACAACATACCTGAGTTGATGTAAAACATGCACAAATATCTACTTTACTTTATTGTTTTTGATAGATGTTGTGGACAGCTCGTCCCTTGCTATGTTGTATGCTTATTTATTTGCTGAGAGAATGAAACGTAAGTTAAAATATCTTTTGGGGTCCCCCTCCTAAATGCCATTTATTGCCAGTCACCGAAGACACGCCGCACGAAACGCGAGGTGAGTCTGTGGAGTGATGAGAGGCCATTAGTAACTTGAGTAAAAAACGTAGACTTGACAACCAAGCCAAACCTCTCTCACTTCATTATTGCAGGGTTCCAGCTTCCTTCCAGTGGAAAGCCATTACAACAAGTAAACAATAACAAACAAGCTTCTACTTCTTTCTTGTCACCATTGCTAGACAAATGTATATGGATCAGCCCAGAGACGAAAAATGCGTCCTTTTGAAGGTTTTCAACGCAAGGCTATTGTAATTTGTCCCACGGACGAGGATTTAAAAGAACGAACATTAAAGCAAACTGATGAGCAGGGGAAGGATGTGCCCGATCATGCTGTTTTAGAAATGAAAGGTAGGAATGCTGTGGAAAGCAACCAACAAAACACCAGATCTACTTTTACTTTTTCTATGTTTTGTCTCTAAATCAAACTTGGAAGATGCCCCCTATCCCCCT
>CABFOS010103932.1:0-11942 GCA_900660315.1 Diretmoides pauciradiatus
ATTTCATTTTGGGGGGCTCAGATACAGTACTATATTGACTAGCAGCATTACTCATTTACTGATGTAAAGCGCTTTGGGTTTCTTGAAAGGCGCTATATAAATCCAATTTATTATTATTATTATTATTACTCCAATTCTTATTTTGCCAACACATAAGAAACATTGAAAAACAAGGCACCATGAATGTAATTCCCTAACTTAATTATTAAGGTGCACAGTGCCTATAGGGTGCATTGTGCATGGTGTAAGAGCGCTGACATTATGGACAGTGTCAGCAAAGCACTGAATTTCAGCCAGGCAGTGAATGGTTAGAAAAGTCTCTTAACTGTAACAAAAGACTGTCCTGTACTGAGCTTCTGTGTGTGTGTAAGCCCTCTACAGTATACAGATAATGCAAGGGACCTGTGAAAAAACAACCGCGCAGAGACTAGAGTCTGAGTGAAACAATTTTTTGTTTATTGGTCTGGTTCTGGTAGGTCAGGGAGAGACAGGACAGGCTCTGGATTCTGTGGGGATCCTGGGAGTAGGGACGGGTTGCCAGACGGGACCTGGGGAGACACACCGAGTAAGGGAGTAAGAGACAGGTTGGTCTGGGGATCAGATAGCACCCAAGTCTTTCGATTTCTAAGCATTCGTCATGTCACTATAGCAGGGCTCCGGTTTGCCGGGGTGTACACTCAGTCGAGTCCAATCTGTATTCAATAATATTATAAATATTCAAGATATTTAGAGAGCAGAGCGGCCGATGGCTAATATATAATGCCGATATGTTGTTATTTTTGCATCTGATAAAAAAACAATTTAATAACAAATGAGACAGAAAATTGCTGAACTTAAATGAACATTTTTTTAACACTAATTTGATGCAGATATGTCACTTGACCTTCCCTGGTGGTGGCTCAGTGAAATATAAATAAGGCCATAAGGGATTAGATTTCTCTCCAATCATCTGTAATTATTAAAATAGAAAAAATACAAGATCTGGGTTAATTTTCTGGGTCAATTTTATTGTTTAATTATGTGTATTTTTTTTAGTCCCTTGGTTAACTGGCCAAATGTAGATGTCACGATGTCATGCCAAAATATTTCCAGCAAAGCTACAATGTAGTTTAATATAATAAAATATCTAAAACATCAATGGTAAACATCAGGTTTTGGTGTCAATCACAGAGACTCAAAGAGCAAGGGTTTCTTTCTAGACCCACCGTTTTGCACTGATGTTCAACAATCATACAGGTTGAAATCAATTGTAAAAGGGGCTTAACTGGGAAAAAATCTCTTGCTCTAACTATGCTGCCGCTATTGCTCTTTCCACCTACATGTATAACCCACAGCTGAATGCAACAAGTTCAGACATATTCTCTTGGGGTTGTTGAAAGAAGCAAGGCACCCAAAAGGTAAATTACAACACGTTATCACAAATAACTCCTGGGATACATTGACCATCTCAGTTTGATGATAGCTAACAGTGTAAGAGTGTCTGAAGGTGGATGTTTCCTTTTAAGGCGTTGGAAGACATTACATGATCATTATGGCCACAATGAGGGATTAAGAAATGAGTGTACATGAATTTTGACATAGACAATTACTGTTGTGCCCCGATCTCCTCTCGGTTCCTTTCATAACATACCACAGCATCGGAAAGGAATTCAAAGATTCTACATATAATCAATAAAAAAAAAACTGCAGGCGACGTGAACCTCTCTCTCTTTTCCCTTGCCCCCCCAGGTTCAAGGGCTTATTTCAGAGTGGGCGTGGTCTGGAGATGATGTCATCCTCCACACCCTGCCGCTTCACCACGTACATGGCATTGTTAACAAGCTGCTGTGCCCGCTCTGGGTGGGCGCCACCTGCATCATGCTGCCCGACTTCCAGCCACAAAAGGTCTAGTCTGTACTCGCTGATTCACTGTCTGTTTCTTTCTCATTTTGTCTCTTCATTTTCTGCCTCTCTCCCTCTGTCTGTCTCTCATTCGCTCTCTCTTTGTCTGTGTCTCTTGGTACAGTAAACCCTTTATTAACACCCCTTATTATTCAGCTGTCAGGGTCAGTTGTCAGCTATGAGAGCCAAGCTAACAGTGACAGTGGAGCTGATAAGTGTTTGGGCTTTGAGAATAGGGCAAGGTGCAGCGGGGTTGAAAAAGACCTTCAGCTCTTTCTACGTCAATCCCCCTTTCTGTCAGCCCATTCCTCTCTCTATCAGTGTTTCCCTCTCTCCCTCCACTTTTTTCTTCCTCCTTTCCTTTACCCTCCTACCCTCCTCGCTTCATCTCTCCTCCTTCTCTCCTTCTATCTATCCCCCCTTCCTCCTCCCTCTCTGACTGTCAAACTAAGTGTTTGGGGCTCAGTGATGGATTGCCCTGTGTGGCTTTGTATCTGACCAACGCCGACTCACGGCAGGGGCTTAAGGAGCGGATCAATCGATGAGCTGACATTGAAGAATGATAGTGCTTGTTTGGCCCTGGGAAGGGAGGGGCAGAAGGGGTGGTGTGTGTGTGTGTGTGTGTGGGGGGGGGAGTATAGAAGTACAGACGTGTGTTTTTGTGTGTGTGTGTCAGGACCTCTACGGTATAATGGGAGTAAAGAAGTAAAGGTAGGTTGAATGGGTAAAGTCTTTAAAGGACACGTTCCTGTTGGCATGGGGTTTTGATGCTCTATTATAGCCATCAGTGTTCGACTGTTATTCCTGACCTTGTGTACCAATACCCTTCTCTCACCCCTAGAGAATGCCTTTATTCTCATCCTCTTGAAGTTACAGTACATTGATGAATTGATCAATAGTCTGTCGTCTTTCCGCTAAGATCTCTGAAGGGTAGCCTGGCCAGTAGAGACTGACATTGATTTTTCTAGTAGTGACAATCATTTTCAATGCACGAATGGTGATCCAGTAGATCACAAAGTAGTCTGTTACTGCATGATCTTGGTACTTTTGAAGACTTGTCAGAAGAAGCTAGTGGTCGACTAATCATTCGGTCTATGGATCTTTCAGTATAGGTAGATAATAGAGATGAGCAAACATAGTGTTTTTAGTTGTAATTGTGCCCCACAAAATGAAACTGGGGGCACCTATGGATCGGGCTGTGTCCCTCCGTCCATCAAACATAGCTGACATCTCAAAATCCAATGTTCTGATTTCGATGACACGTAGCAAGATGATGCATCTTTGTGCTGTGTTCCAGCGTTTCCAGCAAGTTACACTGATTGGCCTGATGGGGGTGCTATAATTAAAGGTAAACTTAAATATGATATCTCAGACCCCACTGGTCCAATTGTAATTAAACTTGGAGCAATGATGCATCTTGACACTTTTGTTCTGGGAGTTTCAAATGCAAAAATAAAATACACTGATTAGCCAGATGGAGGCACTATCATTTTTTTTAAATTTGAAAGGCCACAACTGTCTGTCTGTCTGTCTGTCTGTCTGTCTGCCTATCTATCTATCTAAACTTGTATAACTAGGGCAGGACTGGCTACTGTAAGTGGCGGCCCATGTTATTACAGGGCTGAACAGGTCTGAGGGCTGCTTAGGATGCAGGCAGTAGCTCTGGGTTCTCACCACATCCTGTCCCCCAGGTGGAGGCCAGCTCTTTGACAGACATAAATTGCCTTCCTCTCCCCCTCCAGAGTGGACTCGGTGGAAGCGCTCCACTGCGCTTTATAGACACCACCCAGAATGGTCAGAGCAAACTCAGTAAATAATATTTCCCTGTGAACTGACATTTACTTTGTGTGTGTGCACGCACGAACATGTACATGTGAGTGTCCACTGTTTTGGATCAGCGTGTGTAGTTATTGTGAGAGATAGGGTAGACTAGAGTTATTTGATCAGGACGTAGAAGAATGAATCATCTCAGCTTCATCTTTCTTGATATTTCAATATGTAAAAGTTGATTAGAGGTAGAGGAATTGAAAGGAGGGGCCGTTTTGATAGAATGGGGCTCAGTAGATTAGGTGGGTCTGGAAAAGGTGACTCAAAGGAATGGGGAAGGAAGAGTTGAGAAATTGTTGGCACATTAGGAGAGATGTGGTGGGTGGTGAGGAGGATGATGAGAGAGACCGCATCTTTCTGCAAATGTGTGAGAGAACAGGAGAGAGAGAGAGAGATTGCAGAGGCAGCGAAGCAGGAAATTATTAAATGGAGAGAGAAGGTAAGTGAATGTGAGATAGGGAGAGAAGAGAGAAGTGAGAAAGGAGAAAGATGAAGGGAAGATGGATGGGGGGCAGAGATGAAAGTAGAGAATGGAAAAAGCAGCGCTTGGAAAATGGAGGTAGAATTAAAGGCGAGAACTGAGGATAAGTAGACTTAGAAGGGAGGGGAGACAGCTGGGGAGGAGTGTTTGTCTCCCGGGGGAAGACAGGACTTAGAGAAGCTGTCGTTCACCTTCAGATAATTCATGCTGTCCTCGCATCCTTCCACTGTCTACTGCGATGTAGCCATGCGTGTTTGTGTGTCTGCGCGCGTGTGGGGTGGGGTGAGGTGTAAAATGGCTTCGTCCTTGAGCAAGTGAGTTTATGTGGTATTTTATATGTAGCTTATGCTGTATGTTTATGTCCATGCACCCTGTGTGTGTGTGTAAAAGACTGTATAACAGTCAAGAAGCACATTTGTCAAAAGTAGCTGTGCAGAAGGCCGTTGTGCAGGTTCTGCCCATAGACTGTATAAAGATGGACGACACGTCTCCACTTTCTCCCACTGTACAAAATTAAGTCAAAATATCCCAGATACGGGCGCTGCCATCTTGTGCTGGCGACGTCATTTGGAGCCAGAGCCTGCACAGTAGTGATCGGGGGGGTGTAGCCGTCGGGAGCCGCCGTGTCGAGATCCCGCTCATGCACCCACCCGACATCGCGAGCACAATCACAGCTGTCAATCATGACATCACACCTTTTTATAGCATCACATAACTAATTAAAACCAAACTTATCAGAAAAATGAACACTTGAACATACATCAGTGTGATAGGAACTAAGAAATTGTGTACTTTGATTTTTTTTTAGTTTGGCCCATGCCCCATCCACTAACATGGAAGGGGCGGGGTTTATGACCTATACTGCAGCCAGCCACCAGGGGGCAATCGCGATGTTTTGGCTTCACTTTTGGGGAGCTGTCACGTCGTCCATCTTTATATACAGTCTGTGGTTCTGTCACATAGTCCTGACTGAGCCCTATAGCAGTCTGCTGTTTTCCACTCCTGACCTTTACAAATCCTGACTGCTTTTTTTTGTTTGTTATGTGTTGACAGCTTTAATACAAAGCTGCTGCCTGGACTTGACACTGCCATTCACTGCAAATAACAGAAACAAAATGGCAGCTTCTTCCATCACATTTACACTGATGGAATGGATCTGGATGGAATAATTCAGTTTGCCAAAGTTAGATATGCTCCTTTCCTTTTCACCTATTGTCTTGCCTTCTCCCTTTCTCTCCTCCACCCTCTCCATTCATGTTTTACTCCTCTCTCCTCTCTTTGTGTCCCAGGTGTGGGAGATACTGCTGAGCTCCAAGGCTCCCCTGGTTAATGTGTTCATGGCTGTGCCAACTATCTACTCTAAGCTGATCCAGTACTTTGATCAGCACTTCACCCAGCCTCGTGTCAAGGACTTTGTCAAAGCAGTCTGCAAGGAGAGGATCAGGTAGGTAACTAGTTATAGACAGCCTACTCATGGATAGATGCCTCCATCATATACACAAACAAATAAAATTCTCTCCAGTCGTTTTTAAAATGAAGGCACCAAGAGAGAAGAAAAATATTTCACACATTATTCCTAGTTTATACTACATTGCTCAGTGTCACCCAGGAATGTCTTATTTGGAGCCTCCAGTGTTTCCTTCATCTTCACCTTTCTCTCTTCAGGCTGATGGTTTCAGGCTCAGCTGCTCTCCCCCTGCCTACTCTGCAGAGGTGGGAGGAGATTACAGGACACACACTGCTGGAACGCTATGGCATGACCGAGATCGGCATGGCACTGTCCAACCCTCTGAAGGGGCCGCGCATCCCAGGTACACAAGTCTGACTCTGTCTGGACACACTTAAACACGCACATATGGAAAAGAAAATTAGTAACTTTACTCTGCTTTATATAATCACAAATCTTGATAGTTATTCATATGTTCAGCCCCCATCACCAGTATGATGCAGTACATCTACTTCATGTGTTGTGTTTTTGATCTTAGGCTGTTTGCTCTAGTGTGATGTCAGGTAAGGCACCATGATCAAAACTACACCCCCCGCACACACAGAAAGATAGGCAGGCTCCTCTCTCCCCTCCTCTCCCCACCATCACCCCTCCACCCCCCTTCCTCCCTGTCTTCCTCAGCCAACTTGCTGTGTTCTTACAGGTAAGGCTAATTAGCATGCCAGTGGATTGGGTAATCCTCTGTCTGATGTTTTGTTGGGGATTTGTTTTGCTGCTGTTGTTTGTTTGTTGGGGAATGTTTGGCATAAAGGAGCAGACTGTGTTTGATCCCTCTCAGGTGATTATTAAGAACGGCGGTTCTATTGACGTTTTCACTGCAGCATCAAGACACTTGTGGAAGGTGCTTGTGTGTGTGGGTGTGCAGGCATGATCTTGCGCCTGTTTGAGTCGGTGTGTTCCTGTCTGTCTTTAAGTAGGTTAAAATGGATCAATGGCAACCGCAGGAAACATTCTCAGAAGACTAGTGGAGTCTCTCTCTCTTTCTCTCTCTCTCTCACTCTCTCTTTCTGTCCTCCACCTGCTAATCAGCAGACAACTTAACACCCCTTATTGACAGTGATTTTATTAATGAATTTCTACTGCATTTAGGACATCTAACTGGGCTAATTTTGTTATGTAGCGTACAGTTTTGGAGCATTCCAGATTAACAGCAGTGTAGCTTTCTAGGTCATATTGACGACAGCTAGGCCCTTGTTTGGATGTAAATATGTGAGATGAATTCCTCCAAGTTCTTTCCATCTCATTATCTTGGCCTTCTCTCCCTTTTATCTTTTTTTTTGTTCTTTTTTTTCATCCCGTTTTCCACTTCTTTTGTGTCTCTGTGCTGATAGAGTGAACAGAGAGACACATGGTCCTCTTTCAGCAAAGGCTGACTGAGCATCATCTTCCCACCCCCTCTCTGCCTTCCTCTTGACACCCCCCCCCACACCCTATTACTGCCTCTTCCTCCCTTTCTCATTGCCCCGTCCTCTGTTCACCCTCTACACTTTGCTTTAAATTCCCCCTTTTCTGCCTTCCCTGCTTCTCTCCTCCTATCCTGGCCAGTGCAGTCTTTTAATGAGGATTTAAGATGGGCTCACTGATGTAGTGTTGCTAATGGATCTGCTCTGTTACTGTGCAGTCAGCCAGGGGATCCATTGTGTTCCCGCTCCATTCCAACTCACACACACGCACACACACTTACACAATTACTATGTTTTTCATCTTAGTAATTCTATGCTCCATGTTATTTTAAGCCTAAAACCTAGTCTCTCATTACGCTTCAGGAAGAACCCGTGGAGTTATCTGAACCATTCTCATTCCCCTCATCGTCATCTTGTCAGCTGTAGCATTTTTAACCTGCCCATACTCTTTGAAAAACTAAATTTGAAATACTCAATCTTGCTGAAGCACTGAGACCAGAATGCTACGTGCCTCCAGAATTTCTCAAGCCCTTGGCATGAGAGAAAAACTATAGAGAGTGGGCGGAGAAAGGGAGAGAGATTGCCTGAGCTGAACCATAAATGGATTTTGGAGACTTAGTGAGTGAGGTAGAAGAGTCTGTTTTTATCATTGTGGTTGGCAGTTTTTTGCTCAGCAGCACAAAGGACCCAAAGACGATTACCCGCTCTACACCTCTTCACCCTGATCAGAGAAAAAACAGAAGTGACTGAGAGATGGACCTTCATGGATCTCTATCTTGGCTTTGTAACCTTTTATTTAACAGGCTATTCCTAAGTTTTAAGTGCCTTATCCCTAACATTATCTAGTGTAACATTGATGGTGGGGTGGCCTGGTGCTTAAACAGACAGTCTTTCATTCAGATGGCCTTACCAATTCGGCAAGCATGTGGACTAGTGATATTATTGGGGTTTTGGGAGCATGTATACAGCACATTCAGAATATGCATCTCAATTGGGGTTTTTACCTCCTGATTACCTCTTGCCTGATTATGGTCAGCTTGTAAACAAACCATGGAGGAAACAAACCAACTAGCGCCGACAGTTTGCTGTAGGAAGATGTAGGTCACGGGGGCGCTTTACGTTAATCGGAGTATGCACGGCTGCATGTAAATGGGAATATTAGTGGAATATTCATTTTCATTAGCCATGTAAACAGCTTAGTAGGAATATTGCCTTTTTCAGAATAAAGGCAAAAACCGGAATATTGTGTGCATGTAAACATAGTCACTGAGTCCCTACCAGCTCCAGGGGTGCTGATTTTATTAGAAGCCATAGTAGCAGTAGTTGTAGCAGTAGCAGTAGTAGCAGTAGTAGTATTACAGCTACCTTGTGCTTCAGGTCCTGATTAACCCTGTTCACATTGTCCACAGGAGTCCAGTTCAGTTGTCAGCTTGTTTGTTTTCTGCATGTCCACTGAGAAACAATTTAGTTATTTTTGTGGTCAGTTCGTTTTCTTTGCTACACAGTATGTAAATAATGGAGGGAGTGTGACAGACATTGACAATCAAGACTAGAGTGGACTTGATCAATATGAAGCAAGAGAATCACTCTTTAATCAGGACCTGCCCTGCTCTTTATTGGGAGAGCAGTGGCCTGTGAAATGGCATAATAGCCTTAAGGCAGGCACACACACACACACACACACACTC
The DNA here is from genome assembly GCA_900660315.1 of Diretmoides pauciradiatus. NCBI lineage: Eukaryota > Metazoa > Chordata > Actinopteri > Trachichthyiformes > Diretmidae > Diretmoides > Diretmoides pauciradiatus. The sequence goes on from CABFOS010103932.1 coordinate 8,788, forward strand.
ACTCACACACACGTGCGCGCGCACACCCACACAAAGACCACTGAGATGTGCTTTGTGTCCCCTGTGCACTCCTCCCTATAATTACTTAACTCACGAGGTCGCACATGCACACACTTACCCAGCATTCAATACCTACAGGAATTTCCCATTTTATAATTGCTAATTAATAGTTCCACTTAAACATTGCAACAGTTCTCAGTTATGACCAGTCAGTCTGCACAGTTGACACTTAAAATCCTTCATATCATTCAAAAGTTAAGTTCTTTTTTTGTTGCAATTTTACAGCAGTCTTGTCAAACATTCATCAGTAATCATTGCAATGTTTTCTGTGGTTATCATTGTTGCATGTCCACACAGACATTGTCTTGTACAGGTAGCGACTGTTATGTAGGTGTTTGACAATCTGAGTATAATTATGTAGTGTTGTTTGTAGGGAAAGGGTTAGGGTCTTGTTAAGTTAAGGTTGAATTTGTGTTACTGTAGATGCTACAGCTAACTGTTAAACTAAAAGAAAACCATTATGCAGTGTTTCGAGTCTAGGGTGATGGGCAACCTCAAAACACCATAGTAACCTCACTGTGCCTTTCTGTGGGGTCTGGTGTCTGGGCCTCTACTGGATAGATGTGACACCATTATCCACAAGCAATTGTATCATTTGGAGTTTTCTCAATGTTGGTGAGAAACGCTGTGTCAGACATTGCTCCAGAATTTCCCATACGTGTCCAACTAGGCTGAGATGTTGTGACTGAGATGAATGGCATAATGGTTCACTGTGTTTTCAAGCTCCGCAAACCATTTAGTGACCGTGTAATGTCGTCCTGGAAAAGAAGACTCCCAGTAGGGTAGAAAACCTTCACCAGAGATTGATGAGGATCACTCAGATAGATTTTATATTTGTAAGTGTTTAACTCGAAGGGGCTGACCGGACCTAAATCATATTGGAAAAACACCATTTCCTGCTTTCAATGTGCCTTTATGTGTGTATGTGTCCTTGTGTGTGTTGATGTATTAACAGGGGCTGTAGGGTTGCCTCTTCCAGGTGTGGAGGTTCGCATCGTCATGACCAACACAAGCAGCACCACCATCGTAGAAGGCAACCACAGAGAGACTCAGGTAACCTCTGACTGCTAAAACAAGGGAGGTGAATTTTTACTAATTTCAAAACCCATCAAAACCAATCAATTAATTATTGCCAAGTATGGTTGCATATACAATCTTTGGCTTTTGAACACAAGCAGTGTAGTTCAACAGTAATCATTAAGCACTGAATATGAATACAAAGGACTCATAATAGTCCACTAGGACATTGCAGCACACACAACCTGTCAGTGGACTAGACAATGGAAACCAGACAATGCACTTAAATCCGCCATGAGGCAGAACGTGACACTGTACAATGTGTGTATGTAATGAATAGAGGAAGTAGTGAGGTTCCTTAGTGTGCAGCATGAGCAGGCAGCTAATAGACATATTTGCTGCAGTGTAGAGTAGAATGTGCAAAGTGCAATGGTGGGGCATAAGTGCATAGGCACAGTTTGAACTTTAAGGTTGAGGGTTCACACAAAAAAAAAATCTAGAGGAAGTGTAATGTGTACAACAGAGGCTTAGTTTACACAACCATTAATAATCAGGATACCGGCAGGTGCATTTATCCAGACTAATATGCCCAATGAGTGACGGAATATTGTGAGAATTACCATAGAAAACCGAACTCCCACAAACTGCAAAACCCAACAGTAAACCAGATACAGATCCCAGTTATTAGCGTTTCTCCAGAGAGAAACATCTTGGCACAAGAACTTAGGCTATTTAGGCCTATCTGAATATTTCATCTGCATCTCAAGCACATCAGACCAAGAAGTACATTTTAAATGTTGCTGTAGAATATGAACTTATTCATATTACTTACACCGAAATGCATATATTAGACACAATGACCAATTCGATATTAGATCAAATCTTATTCAAAAGTGCAATGTCATGTAGTAATCAAGCAAATAAATGCATCAGCCTAAATGACATTTGGCCTGTAAGGCATTACAATAAATTATTAGTTCTGCGTTATTATAAAAAATAGAGATATTTAAATCCCTACATTCGTTTTTGGCTACGGCCGCTGGGGGGTTCAGTGAGCCCCCAGAACCAACGCAAACTGCGCCCATGCATAAGTGCAGCAGCAGGAGATAATAAGAGAGGAAAAATGCAAACATGTCACTCCGGTGTAGGAGAGATGCCACTCCAGAGACAACAGTGTATGTAATTAATCTAAAAACTAACAACTATAAATGCTATAAACACAACCCCCCTCCCTGTACAATGAAGGATGATGACTTCCCCCACGTTTAATAGATATGCAATATAGTAGATTCCCATTTTCCCCCCATTTATAAGCCATTTATAATAACTTTGCTGTTTAACTTGACTGATACTGTTGTTGGCTAGTAAATCACCCAGCTATGAACGGACTGGTCATTTTATTGTTCTCATGGCAAATTAAAACTGCTGAGCATACAGTAAAGATGCATCTCAACCTTAATGCATCTGTCTCTTTCTGTCTCTGTGTGAATATGCTGTAGGTACGCCCAGGTCTGGAGGGGAAAGAGGGGGAGCTCATGGTTCGAGGTCCATCTGTCTTTAAGGAGTACTGGAACAAACCCCAGGAGACCAGAGAGTCTTTCACTGCTGATGGCTGGTTCAAAACCGGTACCACATCTCTCTCTCTTCTCTCTCTTTCTCCGTCTCATTGTTTCTTACTCAGTAACTCACTATCATACATGCTCACACACATTCACTGAGAGTAAGTGAAGTGCGCATTCTCCCACTCATTGCATCTATATGAGGTGTACTATCAAAGGGACTCAGAGGAGGAGGCACTGTTCCTCTGTCCTACCATCTGTACTTTCAGGATTGGATTTAAACATTTAAAAAACAGAGGGAGCCCAGTGTGTGTGTGTGTGTGTGTGTGTGTGTGTGTGTGTGTGTGTGAGAGAGAGAGAGAGAGAGTGTGTGAGAGTGTGTGCACGTGCGTGTGTGCGTACGTTTTGGGGAACTATGAGGGAGTGATAAATGGACTGTGTGTGTTTTTAGTGCTGCAGGGCATTTTTCCTCCCTAAGTGGTTGTGACTGCTCTGGGTCTCGAGGAGCCAAACAGAGAG
>CABFOS010103935.1:6183-16329 GCA_900660315.1 Diretmoides pauciradiatus
CAGATGATGTACAATATCTTCTGACTTTCGGTCCCCACACAGTCATCTATCGATTTTCAACAGCACGTGACCAAATAATACAAAATATTGCTTTCAAAATTGAAAAGTGGCCATGGCTATTGTTGGCCTCCTTTAGAACAATTCAAATCAATGTTGTTGGAGGAAATAGATTCTCATTGGCAGTGTAATACGACACAGGTTGCGAGAAAAGAGCTGTCTGAGGTCAGAAAAATGATCATCAAAATCATCACTAACATAAGTGTAACAGAGTAGATCCTTGTGAGTCCTCGAATAGGTAGCAAGTTGATCGGTAAAACTCACTCCTCAAAGATAAAGCCCAATAACAGCTCCGGCAAGGGAGCCGGTTCTCTTGGCGCAGTGGTTGTTGCGGTGCTTTACGGTGCGGGGGCCCTGGGTTCAAACCCCGAACCCGGTCGGTCACAAAAGCGTTCACAAGGCTATAGTGTCATCTCTAGAGACCTTGGTATTCCTCTTTCTACAGTTCACAATGTTATAAAGGAGTTTGCTGCACATGGCATTGTGAAGAATCTCCCAGGATGTGATGGTAAGAGGAACATTGATCTCAGATGGTTGGTATGAGCTATTAAAAAACACCTTGCATGACAACCGATCTCAAGGCTGTCCTAGAGATCTGGGATAACGGTTTCAGCTCGTACCATACGCCAGACACTGAACCAAAAAAGGGTTTTACAGTTGGAGGCCACAGAAGACCCCACTGTTGAAAGAGAAACATATGAACAAGATTGATCTTTGCCAAGACCCACCTAGCACACCTAAATCCATCTGGGAAGATGTTCTGTTGACCAATGAAAGCAAATCAGAGCTCTTTGGCAAAGGCGCTTATTGATGGTTACAAGAAAGGTTTGGCAGCAGTCATCACTGCCAAAAGCTATGAAACTAAGTATTAGAAAAGGGTGCCAATATATGCCACTTTTCAATTCTGAAGCCATAAAAGGTTTCTGTTTTCATATTTGAATTCTTATTGTTTGATCATGTGCTGTTAAACAAACAGATTACAATTATTTTAGAGGATTTCACTTTAGTTAGATGTGGGAATGAGTTTACCATTTTATCAAGATGCTCGATTGATCTGTAGATTTCCCCTTGAGATTCATCGTAGTATGTGTAGCGGAACCGTTGACCTTCAAAGCAGAAGAAATTGGCATCAGTACATAGTGGGATACTGAGCCGGGACATCTTAGACCCTGAGAAGGAACCTGCCCTGAGAGTACACACACTATATTTATACAGCAAGGTTATTTCAAAAAGCCATTTTGTCAAAACTTACCCCAGTGGCAGAAATCAGAGGAGACGATGAAGAGGTTGGAAGGGTCTGCCAGGTACTTGCTCAGCAGCTTCCCATACTCCTGTTCCTTGGACTCGCTGAGGGAGCCCACGAGCACTGGGACGATGCTAAACTCGTCTTTGTGGCTGCAAATCAAATTACCGGTGTAAACAAGCTGCGTGCAGTAACACAACCTCACTGACAAAATTCAGTTGGAGGAGCAACGGGGGGAAAAACAGCATTAATAAAGCTTCATTATTCAAACCCACCAGTGAAAATGAATTATAATCCTCCACACACAGTAAATATGGAGCTTCTAGTGCGCCAACCTTATTATTATAGTTTCCTCCGCCCAAGGACGAAGTCCGGGGCGAGAGGTCATGTTTTCGGTGCCGTCCGTTTGTTCGTTCGTCTATGTACAAGATTACGCAAAAACTGCAGGACCGATTTTCGTGAAACTCGGTGGAAGGGTGTAGTACGAGTACGAGTGAACGGCGACTCCATGAAATTTTGGGGTGGATCCAAATCACGGGGCACCGTAGGGCGCCATGTAAACAGGAAATGAGGTCTAATTGCTTAACGCATCATCCGATTTTCATGAAACATGGTGGAGGGGTGTAGCACAGGACAAGGAAGAGCCCATTACATTTTGGACATGATCCGAATCACAGGGCGCCACCTACACAGGAAGTGAGGTCTAATTGCTTAACGCATCATCCCTTTGACATTCTACTTAATATGCACGCTTCCTAATGGTCAATGGGCACAATTTAACATGGCCGCCACTCAACGTCAACGCAGCCTCGCGTGAACAGGAAGTGATGTCTAATAGCTTAACGCAGCATCTGATTTTCATGATACCCATTGGATAGGTGCAGCTTGGCCCAAGGGAGTGAATCTGAATCACAGGTCGCTGCATAAACAGACGACCTGCATCCTGGGCGGAGGTCTGTGCTCTCCGAACGCACCTTTTTAGTTATAGACTAGTTCACTAGTTCAGGGTGACTGTTCTGTGTTGGTGCTTCGTGACCTCAGTTCTGCGTTTGACACAGTGAACCATCATGTCCTGATTGAGAGGCTACATGACTGTGTGGGCATATCATGCGTAGCACTCGTACCTCACCGACAGAAGTTTCACCGTCTCTATTGGAGACTTTGTGTCTGACTCCTTTCCTCTGTCTTGTGGTGTCCCGCAGGGCTCAGTCCTCAGGCCCCTGCTTTTCTCCTTATATTTGTTGCCATTGGGACAGATCATTAATAGATTTTACATTGGACTGCCTTAATGCTATTAGGGACTGGATGGCAGACAATTTCTTACAGCTCAATGCTGATAAGACGGAGGTCCTGGTTGTGGCTCCAGATAAGGTTGCTCCCATGATTATGGAGAGTATCGGGCCTCTCTCCTCTGCTGCCCACTCCAGCCTACGTAACTTAGGGGTAATTTTTGATCTATCATCCTCATTTGATAACCATGTCAAGCAGCTAACCAGATCATGCTTTTTCCATTTAAGAAATATTGTGAAACTGAGACCTGTAGTTTCCTCTGTTGAACTAGAGATGCTTATCCATGCTTTTATCTCATCTTGTATTGACTACTGCAATGCACTTTTCTCTGCACTCAATACCTCTGCTCTTGACCATCTGCAGGCAATCCAAAATGCTGCCGCAAGACTACTCACGAGGTCCAGCAAACGGTCTCACATCACCCCTTTACTTAGATCCCTTCACTGGCTCCGTTTCCTACAGGATCCATTTTAAAATTCTCACACTCACCTTCAGAGCACAACGCGGTCAGGCCCCTGCTTACGTGGCCGAACTGCTTCTTTACCTTTCACTTGATCGGGTCTGTTGTCATTGTTAGCATCCACTTGTAGCACAAGTAGCCACAACAACAGCGTGTCCCTATCCAACAAAGGTCTAGCTGCAATAAGAGGCCTCACTCCTTGCGAAAGATAACGTTTTATTTCTCTGTCGGGATCCTGTCAGACACTTATAACAACAGTGTCAGTGGCAAAAAAAAAACGCTTTTAGAGGACATACATGTAGGTTTGCAGTTTTCCCGAAGAGTTGCATTTCAGACGGATTAGCTAAGCTAAGCGCTAATTGCTAGCCGCTACGGACTCAGTCAATACTGGACCAATTTCAAAAATTCTTGTTACCATGAGTCACATAGACACACGGCCATGGGAAAATAGGGTCCAGGTTGAAAAATACCAGTTATCGTTTAAGGGGTCCGAGCTGTAAGGCCAGATCTGGCGTCGCGCCAAAACACACACTTCCCATGGGCTGCGGCAGTGGAGAACGCAGAGGACGCCGGGGAAAAAAACGCATCGCCCTGCGGCAAAAAAAAAAAAGTAGAAACCGTAGCATTCCGCTTTTTAATGAGCAACTGTGAAGATGGAAGAGAGACTGATCGCCGCCGTGATGGCCTTTCCAGAGCTGTACGAGGCAGTACAAAGACGTTAATCGCCTTGCAGTTGTATCGCTCTTCAAGTTCAGATTTCTGGTTACTATTTTCTACTTGTGCTACAATGAGTATGGCTAGCAGCATGAATAACCAAAACACAATGGAGTGTAATTTTTTCACATGTAGTCACTCCCACACCACCGCACAACGCAGCGGTTTTCAACACAATCCCACATCTGGTGTGGATGCAGCCTAAGGATGCCACACAGGGCCTGATGGGCCTTTTCAGCTTATTAGCCTTTTAAGCCTCCTATCCTATTTTAGTGGACTAGTACATGTGCCCATTGGGGGAGTGCCCATTCAGAACATGTGCCCGTTATTGACTTTTATTGTTTCATTAAAATAAGTACATTCAACTGAACATTCTGCTGTTGTTTTGAGTACTTTCAGTCTCATCTTTCCCTCAATGACGTAGTGTGCTGTCACCGTAAAGGCCAATTCATGCTTTCCACGTTCCACGTCCACGGGCCACTGAGGACGCACACGGACCCCGGATGCGGTTCCATACATACTTTTTTCGGAGGCCCGGCTGAGCAAAACTCAGGAGCCAACCAGACATTTCTCCATTCTCTGTTTATCTCAGCTGAGATTGTCACTAAAATGAGAATAGCTGGTCCACCATAAAGGTCAGTCCACCTTAAGTGAGCCTGGTCAGGGGGCTAACCCATTGTCACTAACTTCTGGGCTAACCCCCTTCACTTTAATCAGCAGGTGGCAAGCAAGACAGGGGAACTTGTCTTGGGTCTTGAGGAGTTGTAGCATTTATTCACTGACAAATAGCCTGAACCTTACACACACTGCTGCTACGTTCACAGCTAACTCTCTCTCTCTCTCTCTGTCGTTCTCTCTAACTTCATACTCTGCTCCAGTCGCCAGCCTCGTAGCTCTCTTGCACTCTCTAACTTCCGGTGTGACGTCAACTTCTACGGTTCCTGCTGCGACAACGTGGTTTCTCCGGTCCAGATTTTTCGAGAACCGCATATCCGAACAACACACTCAACACATGCACTTCCTTGGGCCATGAGCAATACACCCGCCAAGTGTGAAGTCGAGCGGATTAACGGTTCCCGAGATATGCGAAGGACACACAGACACACACACAGACACACACACCTTGCTTTATAGTTAGATAAAGCAGTGATCACAGATTAAACTACACTGAGTCTCTAGAGGTGGATGTCTCCATCTAGTGGACAATTTGTGTAGTTGCAAACAAATAGAGCAAATGCCAGTGTAAGTGATTTTCTGGTATAGCGCCCCCACATTTGGCTAAACATGTTTGGATGGTACGAATGGGCCACTGTGCTCAGTTCTCTTCACAGTTCCTGACCCTTGCTTTTCGGAAGCGAGAGACTGCCATTGACTCCTGCCAAGCTAACAGAAGGCTCTATCAATTATGCATGTCAACACTTTCCATGCATCCTGGCACCAGTGTGATTTGGGTTTATGTATAGAAAAGTAGGGCTGTCAACATTAACGTGTTAACGCTCGCGATTAATCTGCACACGTTAACGTGTTAATAAATCAATAACACCATTAACGCTCCCCCCGTGTTTTGTGCGGCGCATTCACACGGGAAAGGAAAGTCTGTAATTTACGCCGGGTTGGCGTGTTAATGAAGCTACCGCTGCTGTGCCACATGTAAATGCGCACATCACATCACTCTCCATTTAAAGACGCACTTCTGGTTTGTGCTGCTGTGTGCTGCTGCAGGTCGGATACTTAATACAGTCAAAGGAAAGAATGTGACCCACAGTCTGCTGTGGACAGCAAACACCACATCAGCACTGATGTTTCATTCCAGATACATTCAGACACATGAACATTATTGTTAGATTCATACAGCAGTTAGTTTATCCAGGACTTTTTTCTGGAAAACTGATACTTGAATGTGCAACTGGCACTTCAACCTGCAGATATTTTTGTTATTACAGTTGGGGCATATGGATCAGAAATTTGTATAATATTGCAGGAGTGTTACTGTTGTGTTTACAATTAAAAGATGCAATTAAACAATAGTAGTTATTCGTCTCGATTATATTTTAATTTGGTGGTTGATTTGGATCAAAATGTAAATATCCTAAATCCTTTTAACAGAAATCTTACAAAGTATGAAGGTGCGATTAATCGAGATTAATAACAGCAAACTGTGCAATTAATTAGTTAGTTTTAGTTTTCGATTGACAGCCCTAATAGAAAGGCAATGAAAAGCATGAAACACAGAACTAAACATGTTGTCTATGGTGCTGTTGATGGTGAGACAGATGTAATAATGGTTAAGAAAAACTTTTTTCATTCTGTAGGACTGTTTCCCTTGGACATTTATAGTATCAGCTCTATTGCTCATTGTTCATGTCTTACCTCTCCATGGCTTTAGCAGTGTAAGGCAAGTGCATTTCAATACTGTGCTCATCTTCATCTGTTTGCAGACTCATTCGCTCAAACATCCCAGTTTTCCAGAGGTCAGCATAAACTGCAAGACAGAGGTGAGTTTTGCTTTCATTTGTGCATATATACTGATGCCATCATTTAAAATGGGCATCTTGATAAGTGCTTAGCAGCACTGAACCTCATCATTGTGAAAGCCTTTATCCACAGAGTCAGGGAGATGTCTGGTCCCTACAGGATATTTATAAGTATTTCTCGACCTAAGACTGCGTGCAGTCTGCATATTAAGAAAAAGCAGCTTTAATGCTGCGTCCATTGTGAAGTAGAATGGAAGGGCACAACTCGCCTCCATTTATACCAACACTTGCGTTTTCTTCTATAATTCAAATGATCAATAATGACTGAAAACAGAGGTTTATCTGATCCGTTTCCTGATATAAAACAAGTCTGTAGGACTAAACTAACCTCTAAACTAGGAAGAACTGTAGTGCAGTGCAAGTGGTGGTATACTATTCCCTCACATCACCCTGAGAATCTCATGCCTGATCATTTTGAAGTACGCCCTTGTGATATCAAGGAAAGAATATCAAAAATAGTGTGAATTACCGTCGGCAGATGGTTTTTTAGTACAATACAATCTAATGAGGAAAGTCGGTGAGTACCCTTTTGGTCGATCCTCAGGTCATACAGGGGTGTTTTATAGACCTCTGCAGGTGAGAGGGCACAGCGGGAGAGGGGCACATGGTGTGAGGGTCCCAGGATGAACACCCTACGACTGAAGGAAAGCAGGACTTTATCTCACTCACTCTGTTCACCAAAGGCACATCACCAATTCTGTGCATTGCTATCTAAACTATTTAATTTGTTCATTTCGTGGGGGAAACTAAAATAAAAAACTGCATACAAAGCATTTCCTACAAACTGATGGTAAGAAATAGAAAATTGCCACATAATAAAAGACGTTGGACACTCTTCACCTCTTTATTCAATTATTTAATGAGGACCAATGTTATGTACCAGTTTTCCGCCCCACCCTAGGTTTTGGGTGTGCAATTAAGGACTAGAAAACTATAAATGACTCACGTAACAGAAGGATCAACTTGCTTGTAGGCATGTGCCGCACAAGCACCACAGTAAGTATACCCAGCATGCCTGAAAACAAAAACGAATGAGATGGCACCACATCAATCATTACCAAATGCCATATTCAGATTATATTTTCCTGCCATTTCAGAATGTGAGCTTACGGCGCTATGATGGCTCTAGCAGGTCTGATAGTGGATTGTGCTTGGGACAGCCAGCCCTCTAATTGTGCGTTCAGCTGGGATCCTGGGAGGGCAGAAGGAAGAAAAAGAGTGTGTCAAGTTTCTCTTCAATTCAAACTTAACCATGCACAAGCACAAAAACATCAACAACTTAGAGCAGCGCACATAGGTAGGACATATCTGCAACCTCAGGACTTCTCATTATGGAATTTGATCTCTTGTTTGGGGAATCAGAGTTGTGCAGGCTACTCACTCCATCCACAAGACATGAACTCTTAACTGCTTTCTCCATGTCTGAGAATGAATGCGCAAATGACGATGAACAGAAACAGATTTGACGGACACAAAAAAGCTACGAGCAATGGTCTAAAGTGTAAGTGTATGTCGTATTGAGAGAAGAATGCAAATGAACTAGGAGGAGCTGTAATAACACATCCTACCCAAAAGCTGTGTAACTAGAATCTCACCTCTGATGTCACCTCATACCGCTCTCCCCAAGCTCTCGGATGCCTGACCTTTGAGAAAACACTCATCCTTTCACTATCCATCTACAGCAAATCACTCTATAACTGTGTTCTGCTCTTAACCATAAATATGATCTACATTTTAGGCTAAACTCCACTACCTTTTAACCTGCTTCACCACAACACAACTTGCCAACTATGGTTGACTACACTGGAAAGCATAGAGAACTGAGTTAGAAAGGACACCATGTTCACTCATGCTGCTATTCCAACAGCAATAAAACATCACCTGACTATATAATGTCAGTTGGAAACACACACATATCCCTACTGAGCTGTGTGGGACCTATAATGAACTGATGGAAGTGTTTTCATAGTCTGTGCTAGGGTAAGACCACCTCTGACGCCTCTACAACTAGCTTATGAATATTTTCACCATGTATATGCCATACAGATACTGGCTAGTGTATATGGTCAGAGGAACTGGGAGGGGCTTTGCTAACATGACAGAGGACTGGCTTAGTGGATAAACAGGCAACCTAGTTGGTCCTCAAACAGGGGGAACGAGCAGCTAGCTGGTAAAATGGGGGAGGGGTAGTCGTTGCAACATGAACCTTCAATTTTCTGCCCTGCCCTACCCAGTCCTTTGTTCCCAGGCAGGGAGACTTCTGCACTTAACTTCAACAAAGTCGGTGGAGTCAGACAACAACAAGACCACAAAAACACATCGGTTAACAGTTAATGGTGCTGATAGGTTGGCTATGTCCGATCTATAGCCAGCTCGCTGCTAGGCCAGGAACTTCTGTAATGTTAGCCAAGTTAGCTATTCTTACATTGACACTAGCTTAGGTTGCTTGACAAAACAAATGCAGACGCCCCTTTATTATTATTTTTACATGTTCCATTCGCCATCCGGGGAGAAAGTGCTGAATAAGCTCAAAACAGCCACACATCGACTTAGATAACAGAGATAACACATAGTCAGCTACCCTAGTTTCCATTAACAGTCACATCTGATGTGTGAAATCGTGAATTCAAAAGTTATTAACGTTAGATAGCAAACTAGCAAAAAAGTTACGGGCAATACAAAGCCAATAGAAGTAGTAAAACACGCTGTCATGGCTAAAACAACAACAGCAGCTAGCTAGCATGAGGTGCTACCAAAGCCGGTGCCCTGGTGACAGTAGTTACCCGAGGCAGAGTACCAGCTGCCGGCGTGACTTGCTTCTCTGCACACCACTCGGTTCGACATCTTGGTTCCCAAGCCGCCTATCTTGGTGCACTCTTGTCAGGCGAAAAATAATAATAAAATCTTTAAAAAACGATGTCAACCCCAAAGAGGAAACAACGTCTGCTAGCTGAGTCGCTGAGTGCGGACAAAGGGCAGTTGAACCGGAGAGCTGGGCTAGCTGGGTCGCTAGCTAGAGAGCTAGCTAGAGAGCTAGCTGGGTCGCTAGCTCGCCGTTGTGTTGTTACCGGTAATACTAAGTTAGCAGCTAGTTAGCCTGTCTAGCTATACTGTCTATCTATACCGACACTATCTTTGAAACGTGTCAGTATCGAGCGAACAGCAGCAGATGTTCCAGGTCTGTAGTAGGCTGCCAGGAAAGCAATAACAACACCAAGAAGTGTCACAAATCGAATCTGTTGTGGATTACTGTCTGTCTGTCGAAGCAGGTAAGGGGGCGTGGCTGAAATGTTCTCCATATGGCGTCAGAGCGCGCTGATTGGTTGTTCGATCGGCGAATGTAAAATGATTCGTCGACAAATATTGTGGGCGTGTCCGTTTTCTAAGATGTACGTTCGTTTTGCGACACCTGCACAACCCGCCAGCTGAGCGGGCGCAGTGTATACAAGCAGCATGCTGAACTGTACTGATATTCTTTTCTATCTTGCTTTATTTTTATTTTGAACACTATTATTGCCTATTGTTCTTTTCTCTCTTCTTTTGTTTGAATACTATGGTGATTGTGAATAAAAGATAAATGAAGCTTAAATAACAGGGGTAGGACTCGAAAAGTTTCAAAACTTCATCCTACGCCCTTTTCCAACATTGTTTAGTTAATTGAGTTTTGTTTAATATGTTATTACTATTGTTTTATTTTGCTGCCTAAATATTTGTATTTTTTATTTATTTTTATTATTATTTCTTATTCATTTTGGTTTTAATGTTCGAAATAAAAATCTATCTATCTATCTATCTATATTGTCTATCTATCTATCTATCTATCTATCTATCTATCTATCTATCTATCT
>CABFOS010103947.1:7704-24035 GCA_900660315.1 Diretmoides pauciradiatus
GTTGCACCGTCTTGCATAGTTGTAATATTTATACATATATATATATTTATTGTTCTTATTGCTACTTATATTTTATTTTTATTTTCTTGTTCTCTCATGTTGACACTGCACCTTGGGGACTGCTGCATATAATCTCGTTGTTCTTGTAGCAATGACAATAAAGCAAGTCTAAGTCTAAGTCTATAGGTGAATATGTTAAATCATTCAAGTTGTTGGAAACCCACTAGTAGATAATAGAAACTAAGTGTAGTAGCTCATATATCACTCAAGTTTGTTGATGCAGCTGCCTTCTTTTCAGTGAGGGGTTCTATTGGTCTGAGAAAGTGATATTTTCCAGTTAATTGATAGACTGGCCCCTGTGCTCAGTTCTTATTGCTGAACAGTGTGTTTGTGTGTGCGTTCAGGTTCCGTCTCAGGAAGAAGACTTGGAAGAATCCCGGTACAGTGTTTCTGGACTACCACGTCTATGAGGAAGATATCAACATCTCCTCCAACTGGGAAGTCTTCCTGGAGGTCCTCAATGGTAACTTATTCCATGGTTCCTTTGTTATCCAGGCCCCCCAGGATTCCGCATTAAAAAATCTCAAAAGCTTTTTAAATACTCGGATTGTAAAGTTACAATTTATGCAATACTCAGCGGCCTGGTTATCCTCTCCAGCTATTTTTGTGGTACTTCAGATGTACATAGGCTGATTCAAAAACTTAAGATGGGTTGTTAAAAATGCATTTTATAATTGTGTTTTCTGCTGCTGCTTCAAATAGAATCCCATTCAATTTTAAAGTCTAAATGTCTTTCTGTGACATCCATGTTGGTGTCAACTTGAAGTGGTTTCTCTGTCGTTTCTATACAATAACTTATACTGACAGAGAGATGAGTAACTATTTGAAGTAGTGGTAGTGCTCCAGGAAAAATATAGTATGTTTTGGAATTAATGTAGTTGATACATAATGTGTATGAACCAAACCCTCTTAAAAAAGGCAATACTCGCTGAGATTTTTAAAATCCCGAACCTAAAGAGAAAATACAATTTTCAAAATATTAAAAAGTAGATGTGCACAGATCGTATTGGAATTGGTGCCAATCCAGCTCCCACGTACTCGGATTGGCAAATTTCCTGTGGGAGGAAAAATGTCTCTTCATTGAAGCAAAGTGCCAACTGTGCCAAGCAAAGGGGTGCGGCAGTGTATAGAGTGGATCAGAGGGAGAATCGGGAGAGCAGTGTTGTGTATTTCACGGAGACATGGCTGCATGAGAACATCCCTGACTCCAATGTGGATGGCTTCCAGACGGTGCGGGCTGATAGAGAGAGTGGCAAGAAGAAAGGTGGGGGACTTGCTATTCTCATTAACAACAAATTGTGTGACCCTGGTCACTTTAGGATCGTATTTGCAGCCTGGACATTGAACTGCTAGCCTTGAGTCTACAACCGTACTATCTGCCAAAAGAGTTTTCCCACTATATTGTCTTGGCTGTTAACATTTCTCCCTCGGCTAATGCATCGCGCGCGACTGACGTCATCCACTCGGTTACCACAAGACTGCAGAGACAACACCTGAACGCTTTCACCGCGATCTTGGGAGACTTCAACCATGTCACTGACTGCTACTCTGTCCACATTCAAGCAGTTTGTGGACTGTCCAACCAGGGAAAACAATACACTAGACCTGCTGTATGCCAATGTTAAGGAGCCATACAGCTCCATAGCCCTCCCTCCCCTAGGCAGATCCTGGTTCACCTCAGGCCACTGTAAAAGCCTCTTGTCCAGCGGCAGCCTGTGATTATGAGGACAGTGAGGAGATGGGCACAGGAGGCTAATGAGGCTCTACAGGACTGCTTTGAGGTAACGGAGTGGGATGTGCTATGTGATCCACACATCAACGGATTCACTGGCTGCATAACAGAGTACATCAACTTCTGTGTGAATAACGTTGTCCCCACAAAGACTGTACGCTGTTTTGCCAACAACAAACCCTGGGTCACCACTCATCAAAGCCCTCCTGAATGAGAAGAAGAGGCCTTCAGAAGCGGGGACAGGGAGGAGTTGAATCGGGTGCAGAGAGAGCTGAAGGTGAAGATCAGACAGGGCAAGGACAACTACAGGAGGAAGCTGGAACAGAAACTCCAGCAGAACAACACGCGAGAGGCTTGGAGTGCGATGAGCAGTATCTATTTTTCAATAGATTTGATGTGGGGATCTGTCCACCCCTTCCCTGGCTCCTTGACCATCTCTCCTCCTCAACCCAATGTAAAGGGTAGGCCTTTCCCCTCCCCCATCTGCTCTCTCCCTGATGTCACACCAATGATCCAACCCCCTCCCCTCCTGACTCTTTTCAATCACTCTCCACCGGCGTTCCCTCCCCCAGCACCCCCCGGCAATAATACAGGGCCCACTTCACACGGCACACTGCTCTTCTCAACGGAGCAGGCTAGAAGAGAGCTGAGTAGACTATGATAAGGCAAGGTGGCGGGCCCAGACGGTGTCAGCCTGAGTGTACTCAAGGCATGTTCTGGTCAGCTGTGTGGTGTACTACAGCACACCTTCAACCTGAGCCTGAGTCTGGAGAAGGTCCCTGTGCTGTGGAAGTTATCCTGCCTTGTACCAGTCCCCAAGAAGGCGCGCCCGAGCATCTCTAATGATTACAGACCAGTGGAGCTGACCTCTCATATCATGAAGACACTAGAGAGACTGTTACTGTCACACCTACGCCCCCTTGTTAAACCATCACTGTACCCCATGCAGTTTGCTTACCAGCCAAAGCTGGGAGTAGAGGACGCCATCATCTTCTTGCTTCACCATGCTTACAGTATGCTCACCTGGATGGGCCGGACAGCATGGTGAGAATCATGTTCTTTGATTTCTCCAGTGCGTTCAACACCATCCAGCCTGTCCTGCTGGGGAGCAAACTGACAGCGATGCAGGTAGATGCTCCCCTGGTGTCCTGGATCCTGGACTACCTGACTGGATGGCCACAGTTTGTCAGACTGCCGAACAGTGTGTCTGACACTGCGGTTAGCAACACGGGGACCCCACAGGGGATGGTCCTGTCGCCCTTTCTGTTCACCCTCTACACCTTGGACTTCAAGTGCAACTCTGAGTCGTGCCAACTGCAGAAGTAACCTGAACCCAACCATAACCCAGACCATAACCAGTCGACCACAGCTGACATGTTAACCTGCACCCAACCATAACCCAGACCATGCTCTGCTCCTCCCGGGCTAAGGCAACGAGTACTAGCCAATCAGAGACAGAGTAGGGCAGGTCTTCACTGAATGCAGGGGGGGGGGTATAATGCTTTTGTTTAGCTTGTTTTAGGGATTTTAGATTGTGAGTAGAGGTTATTTGTTCCATTGTTACCTCAGGTGCTCTCTTACACTCTACTTTTCACACTTTAATTTAATTTAGTTTCTGTTTAGCGTGTTTTAGTGATTTAGGATTGTGTGATTATAGTGATTGTTTAGTTTAGCTTGTTGTAGTACTCGTTTACCTCTGTACCTCTTCCTACTATGTTCTTGCAACTGCAGCGCAATCATTTCCCCACGGGGAGGAATAAAGTGTTATCTTAATGTTGTCATTATTAATATTGAAGAAATTAACACCTAACCACCATTTACTCCAGAGCCAGAGTGCATGAACACAAATGAGTGTCTTCCAGACCAAAGGGCTGCATGCATTCTTATAGTGTAACCTAATCCATGGCCTCTGATCCGCTTCTCAGAACCAGAGAAGATGAAGTCGATGTCCCAGCTGGCTGTTCTGACTCGACGTTGGAGCCCTGCTGTAATGAAGCTGGAGCCCTTCCAGGAAGTGGTTCTGGAGAGCAGCAGTGTGGAAGAACTTAAGGAAAAGGTGTGTCTAGTTGTCTGTGTTTTCTTGCATACTGATTGAAGTGCTTCTCAAATAGTTTATTTTGATACACTCCCTGTCTCCCCCTTTGCCTTTGTTAGTGTCTCTCACTCTCTCAGTCCCACAACCAGACAGTAGTTTGGTATTGGGATAATCTTAGTCGCTAATACCCCTTAAAATGCATTACTCCAGTAGCTTAACTTGACTCCAAGCCTGCCTAACAGAAATGAAAGGTTGGATGTCACAAAATGTCCTCCAACTAATGGCGACTACTCTGACTTTGTTCTTTTTGGCCCACCAACTTTTATTACCTACATCTAACTTAAGGGTTGTCTTGGCAACCTCTCAAATTATGTTAAGTCAGGTAATAAAATCCAACCCGTTTCAGTTCAGTCCTGTTTCCTGCAGCTAAAGGACACTCTAAAATAAGGTATCCTTCACAGACAGGAAGTTAGCCATGCTTTCATGTCATCTCATCTAGACTATTGTGATTCTTTACTTGGGCCTAAATTAGAGATTACTGTCTTGTTTATTGCAAGTACAAAATGCAAGGCTTCTAAAAAACGGGACCATATTATCTTGATCCTAGAGAGCTTTCCCCCTCTCCTCTTATCCCAATCTAAAAAAAAAATCTGGTGTAATTGCTTTTTGTGTATTTATTTCAAGCTATTTCTGCTATGTTTCAAGCACTTTATTGACTCTATAAAGCACTCTATTTTTGTTATACAAATATTTTTATTGTAATTGCCACTCTAACCAATACTAGATTTTCTGCTAACTTGAGAGAAGTGAAATGCAGCTTAGAAAAATGTATATATCTCACAACGTGTATCTCATTACAACCTGTCTATAGAGCAAAGGCTCTATAGACAGGTTGTGATGACACCACATACATAGTACATTACTTATCACTGTGAATGATATGTAAGGCCATCCATGACTCATTCTTTCTTCTGTCTGCAGCTTAGTGAAATAAGTGGTATTCCTCTTGAAAACCTGGAATTTGCAAAGGTATGTGAGTTTCATCTCTTCACACAGGAGTTATTTTTTATATTTGTTTAAGCTAAGTTATTTTATCATTTACTGAGCATCTTTTTTGCCTGTCCTGTGCAGGGGAGAGGAACATTTCCTTGTGATATCTCTGTGTTGGAGATCCATCAGGATTTAGACTGGAACCCTAAGGTGACGACCCTTAACGTGTGGCCTCTGTACATCTGTGATGATGGAGCTGTGGTCTTCTATAGGTAAAGATGTGGACACATGCAGAGTCTGTACCCAAATACAGATTGATGTGTTTTTCTTTCCCAAAGTTTCTATCTGCCAGCATGAAATAGATCTTGGGGTTTTGATTGATTGCTGACAAAATAACAGGACGGAGATGACTCCTCATGGAATTTATGTGTTATACTCAAAACATAGTGACTTTTTCCCCATTAGCACTAATGAGACAATTCTAATTCTACTCCATAACTATCTTGGTCAGGTTTACTGTGATCTCTGTCTCTGCAGGGACAGCACTGAGGAACCTATGGACTTGACGGAGGATGAGCGCAACGAGCTAATGAAGAAGGAGAGCAGCCGTCTGCTGAAGACTGGACATCGTGTCAGCTACTCTCCTCGCAAGGAAAAGGCCCTCAAGATCTACCTGGATGGAGGCCCTGCTAAGGACCCAGGACAGGACTGAAGCACAGAGCACCTGCTCCTCGTTATTTTGATTGCCTGCCTGCTGCAATGTAGTTGCCGGGCTAGGGGACTCTGTCTTCAGTGTGGGGCCCCATATTGACTTGAACGGCAAGCAGTGATGTGAGGATGACGAGCTCTCACCCTCCACTCTGAGTATTGGCTCAGAAATCCCATTGTGCACTATAGTGTATTGTACTGTAAAGTTTAAAGGGAAGTAAAAAAGCTATTCAATAAAATAAAATAAAAAAATAAAATACTGTATAGACAAATCAATTGAACGTAACGCCGCAGAGATGGGATGTTAGAACTGTGAAACTGGAGAGGAAGGCATCCATCACTCTGTTTATGTCGCCTGTCTGCTTTCCCATGAATCTCTATCCTTCAGTGTCCTCTGCTCCACTGCATGTTTCTCTTCCTGTTTTGGACAATGTGTTGATTAAGCTCATCTGTGAACATCTTGTAAATCCAAATTCTTACACCTTCTCAACACTCAGACGAATCGTCTTACATTGCTCACCCTCACCTTTAGTGACTATAAAATAGAACATGCGACTGAGAAATATTCATCCAGTTACTACCTACTCAATCCTTCTCTTCCGGTGAGGCCAACTTCACTTTCTCAGTATCTTTGGGTAGTTGGAAAGTCATTCATACTCAACAATTGTGGATTTAAAAAAGCAACAGTTTTGGAATGACTAACCTAGAGGTTGCTTCTGCTCTTCTTCCTTACTGTCAGAGTAATATTTTGATATGGGTTGTCCTTACTGCTGCTCTTACGCTTTCTAGGAGCTTTGCCTCTCTTACATCACTTCCACAGGATTTTACTAGTGCATAGGCTATTGGACCTGCAACAAAACAAAATCAAGTAGACTATGTTATAAATCTCCTTTCTTTGTTCACTGTAAATTATTATTTTTGCTCCAGACTTAATGATCTGATTAAGTCTTGTGAGAAAACTCTGGCACACATTTGTTGTCTGTATTTAACCTTTATTTTAATTTAGAAAGTTAATTTCTTGATGTCTTTTTCGCACCAGGTGAACTGGGTGCACATCTCTAGTGTCCTCCGCATGTGTGTGATGTTGGATGAGGGACAGGAGAGAGTGAGGTTTTGGTTGTTTCTACTTGCTGCTTGATAGACTGACCAGAGGCTGTAGAAAGCCTATTGGACTTGATCTCAGTCTGGGCAACTGCTCTGCAAATTGGATCCCGGCATTCCAGCCCCTGTGGGCTTCTGATGCTGCCACCAGCTATTCACTGTAGAAATGCCAATATCTGAAGAAATCCTTTTTTTTGTTATTTCTTTGAGATTTAAATCCTGTGTGAAAATAGTTTAAGATGATTTTAGAAATGAATTAAAATGCTTTTTTCATAACTGCAGTTTTCTGTCAATGTAAATTAAAACTGAATTTCTCACTTAAGTTGAATTTATATGCTGAGCTTGGTATGTGTCAAAGCAAATGCTATTCACTTTTTAAAGAACATGTCTTGGTGTTTAGAAATTATTTTATTAATTGCAAGAGTTGTACAAGCTACATGTGTCTGGTTTCAGGTGCCCATGAAAAGGAAAAAGACACTTGGCCACATGCAATGTAACACCCAGTACCAGTATAGATGCACAAACATCAGGTATTGCTTGCATTGCTAATGTGCCTTCCAGACCTGATTTTTGAGAAGGTCACCATGTCATAGGAATTCATCATAATCTAGATAGCAAGTACATATGAACAACATGGAGTTATGGGCTGGACAAGTGGGGGGGAAACTAATGGCATACTTAAATAAAAAAGCATGGCAGACAGCTCTTAATTATAGATGACCCACTATAGAGGCACTGCCAGTGTATTCTAGGATATTGAAGATTGACCAGATTATTTAGAAAATGATCATAACTTGGTACAACAGACTAGAGCGCTCAATGTTTCTAAATCTGCAAAATTAATTTTGTGCTACACAATAGTGCAGCAAAAATAAATACTCCCACCTGCTCTGTGGAGAGCATTTCACTTCCACCAACATTTCAAATCCACCAAATGTCATCAAAATATAGCAAATTGGAAAAAACAAATCACATTTCATACATTATCACATATGATCCACAACATTGGAATTCACCACAACATGGCGTGGTGCACAATCCCTTCACCGGCATTGCTTACAGTCATGGAAGTCATCTTTTGGGTGTAAAGTAGGCTGCACATGGGAAGGACAGAAGGCAGGGATACCCCCCTCCTGCCAATCAGGCCTCATGGATGATAACTATGGCTACAATAGCATCCTGTACCATAATGATGTGTGCTACATGGAATGATAACCTAAAAAGGACTAGGGTGAAAGTAAAACCATGCAAATCAAAGTGCATCTCTATCAAAGTGCATTTCTATCCTCAGGCGTAAACAATTCCAATAATATTGGCAAAACCTGGGAAACATTTAGAAAGATTATATGATGTGAACCTTATGGACCAAGAGCAGATTCAGCAGTTAAGATATGTGCTAGGCGCGTTGAAGAATGCATAGAGGGGTCAATTTCTTCAGTCGGTTGCTGTGGCTTACAGTATGTAGACACAATGATAAGCATATTCTGGCAACCGGATGGAAATGGATCCATTAAAAGCAGTTCAGCAAGCACAATCAGCACTCATACAAAGATATTGTGGGGAAGGTGCAACAGGGTCGTTGAGGGCTGGGTCTTGGCAAAAGCAAACCTTCATGGTACAAAACAACACAAAGACATTGCTATAAGGATGGAGCAGCAAGATATGCCAAATCACTCTCAAGCTAAGCAGGGGCAATGAATGAAATGGAAGAAGCTGAGTTAGAAAGCACTTTGCAATGTTGAAGCATCTAGGATTATATTCAGCAGCAACTTACAGTCTCATTATAGTTCCCACCAACCTAAAACCTGACCTGGTATTTTGTCTGACTCTCAGCGGTCTGTTTGCTTTGTAAATCTTTGGAAGATGTAGTAGATGAGGCATATGAAAGGAAGACTTAGATACACTGAACTAGCTGAGGCTCAACAGTGAGGCTGCAAAACCATCCATCCTGTTGTAATTGTATGCCTTGGAGTTGGAGCCACATACACCACCACACTCTGGGAGTGAGGGCTTATTGAGCAGAGTGCAACATCAGGCAGAAAAAGCAGCAGGAAATAGCAGCCAGTAACTGCTTGAAAAGAAAGCATACAAAGTATGGAGGTGTATCTCTTAACTAAGACAGGAAGACTAATTTATCATATGATGGCTTAGTTTATGGTTTCTTTATTAGTGCCCGAGAGTAAATTTGTTTTGCAGGCAGAAGATTCAGCGTTCAGAGTTAAAAAGACATGAAATTAGCTATGGTAGCAGAGATTGTATGCTGTCCTTTACATTGCCTAGAATTCAGTTTCTGAATTGCTTTTATTGTTGAAATCAGTGGTGAGGTTGATGTTATGGACTATTCAGCGTAGTGTAGGACCAGGTGTAGTGTGTACTGTACAGCTGGTCAGTGTGGAGGCTAGTGGGTCTAGGAAGCAACAACATACTATTGCCTAGCTAATACCATTTTATTGGTCACACATAAGGCATCATTTTGTCTGCTTCCTGGTTCTCCAACTGCGTGACTAATGCAGTGAGGCTGGGAACTAGGGGGTTGCATAGTGTGTTTTTGTCAGTGATATCATTTATATACAAAAACACCTTTTTAAGTGAAGTATTGTAAGTAAGCCTCATGCCTCAATTGCAACAGTTGTACTTTAGAGCACATATACTTCTTAGCACTCCTGTTTCTTCAGTAATTCAGGTTCAGCCACGTTCCATGCTGTAACACTCTACCACGTTGGATAAAGTTAGCAACTACTACTTGTTGCAACAAAGCACAGGATGAGCAGTGACCAAAAGAGCAAATCTTAAAGGTGAGGAATGGACAGGGGGTGTGCATCTTCAGGGTTAGAGTCAGAGGAGAGGAGACCCTTTCTCTTATTGTTTACAAGGTAATCCGAATCAATTCAAGCTATGTCTAGACGATGTAGTCTATCTCTGAATAAAAAGTATCTGTCAGGTCCTCTTCACTTGAATCCTGTCCCTTAAGGCACAGGGACCCTCGCCTGTCAAAAGGGCAAAGTACAAGTTTTGTGAGTAGAACAGGGTAATATGAATGGTAAAAACTGGCGAGTGATATGCATGAAAAGCTTCAATTATCTTAGAGAATAGAGACATTTTTATATATTACTGAGTCATTCAAGGTGTATACTGCCATTACATTTATCTACGAAAGGTAAGTGACAAGGATCACATTGTTGACAACAGCAATGTGCAGCACACAACATGGATGATGGCCACTGGACTCACCCAAGGGGCTGGCACTGGAGATCCCCAGAACAGGGGCAGTGTTCCCTGGGTCCATGTCCCTCCATGTCCCAGGACAGCAGCTCCATCAGGTGGTTAGAGGAACCGTAGCAGCGCTCCCGCTCAATGGGCTTGGCCAAGCAGACCGGGAAGAGCAGGGCTGACCACACACATACATACATATAGAGAAATATGTTAGGTGATCCATGAAAAAAAGGACACAGGGAAAGTCAATTCAACATAGCATGACTCACTGTGCCTCAGTAGATGTTTCGCTACTCTTGCAGGGAGCTATACCTTTATGGAAAGCACAACACAGATCTTTGCTGCAATCACTCTGGTATTGACAAATGCTGCCAGCCTCCCCTTTGGTGGCGTTTTGACTGCACTGGCCCCACAAACACATCTGTCCCTCACAGCACTCCTCGTCCTTGGTACAAGGCTGAAACACAACGGACACGTTAATGACATGATCCTACTGGCAAGCCACAGTCATTTTCTAAAATATAAATGATATATTAAAGCACTATCAACTGGTGACAATCCAATAAAAAATATCTGCGTAGTTTGTGCAAACTGCTGGGGACACAATTAACGGTGTACTGGTTGCCATGATGTAGTGTTTTTCAGTGCAGGGCTTTGACAGCACACAGGCCTCATCCTGTATGTATTTACAGCGTAGCTCTGATTGGCAGATGGCCAGTATCTTTATCCCTGTGTGTGCATGGCTTGTTACTCTGTCTCACCGAGAGCACTTCCTCCAAACAGAGCTACAGAGCTAGTGGTTCGAACAATAAATAATAAGATAAGACACAAGACGGGAAGGCATGTCTCTACAGAGAAGACTCATTACCATTATTGTTTCTTTTTTGCTTGTCCTCTGAGAGAGAAGAGGGAGAGGGAGAGCTTTTATTCAACCTTGACACGGGTGGTGTCCTTAGACGTGAAGCTCCTAGGACAGAGTGCTCACAATGCACTCTGATTACACTTGTGGACACACTGCAATGCAGTCAAAGCCAAAGGCCAGCTGCAAATCAGCGACTGAGTATGTGTGTTTGTGTGTGTTTGAAAAAGAGAGACCCGATATACAGGAGAATGACAGACGATTGGTTTAGATGTTGACCAAAATAGTGAAGGCCCACATACACAACTAACTAAGGTTCACCTACCACATCGATAGCTTTGCAAGGCAGACACTTTGACTTGTGTGTCTCATAGTAGCAGTACCTCCCCTTCTCACAGTCCTCATCAATGATGCACTCCTAAACAAGGAAAGCAAGAATTGCTATCAAGGGTCAAAACAAACTATCACTGAGAAAGAATAATGTATCATGTATCTAGAGTAGGTCTAATATAAAGCTTTGCAGCTGCAGGGCTTTGTTGCACATAAACAGGGCAGGGAACAGCTCTATTTATGAAGAGAAATGCTTCTCTCCAGCGTTATTTGTGTCTCATGTGAGTAGCTTTGCTGTTTTAACTAGGACAGACTCCTGTCTCAGAGTTACCAAGCAAACATTCATTTAGCTCTCTTGTCTTGCTACTACTTATCGTACATACTAGTGTGCCATGCAAAGCACTCTCTCCTGCCCATGTACAGTTTTGACACAAAGTATTAAGTATAAAAGTAATCAGATGACTAGAAGTACAGCATATTCATTCATTTTTAAATCATTGCTTTTAGTCTGGGAGGGTGTTTTAATAAAATGTCACACACTGTCTCGTTTTTATTAACTTTGTGCCCTCCACTTGTAAAGAGCCATATAAATAAAGTTATCAGAAAGTTTGGCCATTTTACTAGTGCTGTGTTTGGATGACGGATTCTAACTTTGCTGTGCTCTTGTGTTGCCTAAGGCTATTTTTCCTTCTTTAGAAACTTTCATGTTGCAAGTTAATTCCAGTTATAAGCAGCAAGAGCAGAGAGCAGACTTCAAGCTTTACTATAGATTTAGCAATATTCTAACCCATTTGTATGGTGAAGCATTTTACTACATGCACTGAAGATATCAGCTGCTAGATAGTGCAGAGCCTTTAAAAACCATCTGACATGCATTTCATCATGTATTTCACCATTTTTCTTTTTTCATTGTATACAGGCAAATGTTCTTAAAAGCCCATTAACTGAAGACACAACACACAGGTATAATAGACATTATGCCGAATCAGCTTCTGCATGTGAATGGACAGCTTTTAAAATGGGTTTTCAGCCAAGTACATGTCTGGTTCTGTGCCATTGTTCCAGATGAATGAATGGATGAATGAATGAATGAATGAATGAATCAGTCTGTCTGTCTGTCTGTCTGTCTGTCTATCTTATCTATCTATCTTATCTATCTATCTTATCTATCTATCTATCTATCTATCTATCTATCTATCTATCTATCTATCTATCTATCTATCTATCTATCTATCTATCTATCTATCTATCTATCTATCTATCTATCTATCTATCTATCTATCTATCTATCTATCTATCTATCTATCTATCTATCTATCTATCTATCTATCTATCTATCTATCTATCTATCTATCTATCTATCTATCTATCTATCTATCTATCTATCTATCTATCTATCTATCTATCTATAGAGAATGACTTCCTCTATAAACACAAAGTCAATGACCTACGTTTTGATATGACAATATAATATATACGGTTGAAGATTTAGATGCACAATTGCAGTCAGAATGGCAACATAATAAAAACAGATACTGAAACAATGACAAATAAGTCATCTGAACTAGTAAACTGTCATATTCAGTGTCCTATTGTTTATACACCTGAATCTGAATACGTGAGTTTGACTTGAAGGGAAAACAACATGATGATGCCAGTAAGCTCTGTGAAATGAACACTATCTGTCATGTTTTCCCAGCGCTTTATTCATATCTACCAAGTTTAGATTTGCAATAGGTGTGTGCAGGTTACCAAGCAGAAAAGTGATCACAATACTGCCATACCAAACGAGTTCAAAAGACAGATTACAAATGAAACTTCCGCGAGCAGACGTACGGTAACCTTTTGTCACGCAGACTTCCAGGAAAACACTTGACATTACATCAGTTAATATATCAATGCACCAGGAGCGAGCGTGGCTTAAGCACAGCTCTGGGGCTGTATGTTTCTCAGAGCCTCTTACGAACAACAGCCGTCCAACAACACCCTTGAGTATTTGCAATGATCCCGGCGTTTTAAAGAGTCACGTATAAGAGCTACCACCGTCACACAAACACGGGGAAAATCACATTAGCTGCTAGAAAGCCTTTTGATTTAAGATGCACAAACACGTAAGCGCTGCTGAGGCGGCTGACATTATGGCATCTGATTTATTATTTGGAATTAACTAGTGTGTTTCGTCCTTGGCATTTTGAGTACTGTAGGTGTAAATCTTGAATCTTGAAGTGTTTTGAACCAAAGAACAAAAAATGTGTTTGGGACATGGTAAACAAAGGCAGCTTACGTATGGCTGAAATATTTAAGACCGCCCGCCAGCCTGTGCAACTGAGTTTCAAAGAGTTTCATGGGCAGTCTTTCAGAAGCACATGAAAGATTACAGATAGGAGAATGTAAAATATATAAAAACTAGAAAGGTGCTCAGAGAGTGCAGACCTCCACCCAGGATGCATGTCACCTGATCTGTGATGATCTGATGGTGTTCTTCCTTGGCCCATGCTCCCCCGCTCCACCAGGTATCATGAAAATCGGATGATACGTTAAGCAATGAGACCTCACTACCCTTTTACGTGGCATTGCATTGACCTTGAGCAGCAGGCGGCCATGTTAAATTGTGCCCATTGACCCTTAGGGAACATGCATATTAAGTAGAATGTCAAATGGATGATAAATTAAGCAATTTGACCACACTTCCTGTTTACATGGCGCCCGTTAGACCTCACTTCCTGTTTACGTGGCGTTGACCTTGAGTGGCGGCCATGTTTAATTGTGCCCATTGGCTCTCAGGGAACATATATATTGAGTAGAATGTCAAAGAGATTATGCGTTAAGCAATTTGACCTCACGTCCTGTGTACGTGGCGCCCTACGCGGTCCCCCGTGATTCGGATCTGCCCCAAAATTTCATGGGGTTGCCATTGACCGATACTACACTTTTCCACAAAGTTTCATGAAAATCGCTCTGGTAGTTTTTGCGTAAACGAACGCAACCGAAAACATTACCTCTCGGATCATACAGAGAGCGCCTAAACAAAGCAGCTGTGATACATATGATGTTTAGTATGATATCGGATATTAAACAGACCTTTTCTATGCTCATCAGTGCAGCAAAAGGTTGACCTGCATCCGACTATATACAGTATACACACACACACACAGGGAGACTAAAGGCAATTTCAGATGTGTCAGTGGAAGTGCCATCACAGCTTCCTGTGACAGCTTGAGAACGGCCTCAGTCCTTCAATCAATATCACCTCTGCTCTGCTTACTTCTTCACATACTGTACGCCTGAAATGTTCTGTTAAGCCCTCATCATAAGACATCTACCCTATATTATATATTACTCGTAGTAGTAGTAGTAGTAGTAGTAGTAATAGTAGTAGTAGTAGTAGTAGTAGTGAGTATAGGCTTAGCAAGTGGATTACATACAGAAAATGTCCTCATGGCACCAGATTGGCAGATTGTTTAGCGTTGCCTCCTCGTAGCTGAAAGGTTGAAGGTGGACATTCCCCAGGAGAGAGTATGCCCATCTGACCGCCATTTATGTGTAACAGTATTTGAAACAAGCTAAAACTACTGCAATAGAATGCTACAGGTTTGCAATATCCTGTGAATCAATGCATTGAAATTGTTCTTTCTCCATTAGATCCCCACCACCCTCCTTTGCCTTCCCATAGATGGTCACCAACTGCATTCCTTAGCCTACAGTACTATCCTTCCCTGAAGCTTGACAATTTTGCATGCTGCTATCCAACCTTATTGAATTTCTGCTAGCGGGTGTCGGTTGTCATTGGAATTGGAGCTTGACAGCAACGTCATCATGCCCCGCGCTCGGTCTGTGCAATCTATAGTGTACAGTATAGGTCTGCTGACTTAAAGGAGAGGTGGTTAGCCAGATTGTAGTTGGCTAGAAAGTTTACGGTAATGTAGGCATGTATTGATGTATTTGACGCTGCTCTGTTGCATTCGGTTCCATCGCTCAATGGCCATATTTAATGTGTCGTTCAGAGGTTTCTGCGGCAGAGCGTTCAGTGGTGCAGAGTATGGTGGGTCGTACCCCCCCCCCTGTTCAGTGTATTCCTGTATAATTACTTCAAAGTGATTACAGAAATCAATGGAGTACTGTCACTGTCGAGGGCACTATCCAAGGCCTCCAGTAATCACAGTGTACATACCCGTCCAGCTTCTTTGGCCGAGTTTTGTAAACAGCGACACCCTCAACACACACCAAACAATACACACACACTCACACACACACTGCTTCCCTTAGGACTCCTTGTGCCTCATACGGTTTCTTGACGAGTAACACTGGGACTGTTTGCTCCCTCAGCCCCAGAGCCAAGTGTCAGGATTGATCTCTGCATAAAGCCAACAGCTCTTTTTTTGCATGACATGCGCTGCTTTTGCGCTGCGTCTGAGATTATGGCTGACGTTGAAGAGTCCACTAAATCATTCGTCCTGAGGCCCTATTGGCAAAGAATGCTTGTGTTTCATCTGGATGATTTCTCCTGAGCAGAGAAGACATAGCAGCAAAACAAATGCACCTGATGGTTGGTGAATTTTTCATGCTGTTGACTATAATCATGAGTAAACCCTGGAACAGAGCATAACCTTGAGTGAATATTCACAATACACCTTTTGTGTGTGTCTGTGTCTACATGTGCATGCAGAATTCTTACTTGTAACTTGTGTATACATGTCTGTGGATGTGACACAGACTGCATAATGAGGTCTGAACCTGCGCCGCCGCTGGGGGGTTGTATACGTCTGAACATGGACTAGAAGGTGAAATATCAACAAGAAGTGAAAGCAGAAGTTTGTAGTTGGTATTCAGGGAAGTGCACCACTCATGTGTTTTCTAACTGTAGTTTCTCATTGATTCCTCATGTATTTTTAAGTGTGTTACTTAAATGAACAAGTGAACGGACAAATAAACGAATGAATGCAAATATATAACATACAAAATATACAAATACAGTCCATGAATGAACAAAACAATTGGGCAAAAGGGTTTGTGCTGAACATATCACACCAGTTCTTAGGTCTTTACGCTGGCTACCAGTGTGTCATAGAGTAGACTTTAAAATACTGCTACTAGTCGATAAATCAGTGGTTCTCAAACTTTTCATATCAAGAACCCCTAAACTGACACAAATTAGACCACAGACCCCTATATGACATAATGTTGAAACAAGCACCAGAAATACACAAATACTTCTTAGTCAATGTACATTCAAAGTAGGGCCAATGGTGTGAATGTTTTGGAAAAATTTAGAGAAATTTCTGGTGAAAAAAATGTATATTTCT
>CABFOS010103970.1:0-15678 GCA_900660315.1 Diretmoides pauciradiatus
TATAGTTTGGCGGGGGGTTAATGTGGGCTGCTACACCGGGTATAGTTTGGCGGGGGGTAATGTGGGCTGCTACACCGGGTATAGTTTGGCGGGGGGTAATGTGGGCTGCTACACCGGGTATAGTTTGGCGGGGGGTAATGTGGGCTGCTACACCGGGTATAGTTTGGCGGGGGGTTAATGTGGGCTGCTACACCAGGTATAGTTTGACGGGGGGTTAATGTGGGCTGCTACACCGGGTATAGTTTGGTGGGGGGTTAATGGGGGCTGCTACACCGGGTATAGGTTGGCGGGGGGTTAATGTGGGCTGCTACACCGGGTATAGTTTGGCGGGGGTTAATGTGGGCTGCTACACCGGGTATAGTTTGGCGGGGGGTTAATGTGGGCTGCTACACCGGGTATAGTTTGGCGGGGGGTTAATGTGGGCTGCTACACCGGCAAAGTCGTCTGCAGCCCAACACTGTAGCCATGCGCAGTGAGCATTACTTCTTCGTGGGGCCTTCTAAATTGCCACGACAAAACCCGACCGCAATGCTGCCCCATGTTCATCGCGGGTTCACTAAAGGTATTGCACCCCCAATGGGGCAGCATCGGCCTGTGATATTTGCATATTTCTCAATGAGGGAGAAAGAGTAGATGTGCTTCCAGACCCCTTTCAGAGTTTAAAAAAAACTTTTTAAAACCATGTTAAACAAAATATTAATCATATTTTTACATACTTTAATACGTGTGTAGAGGGGGACTTTAAGTTAGCTTAACTGTTTGTACACCAACAGATTTTTGAGATAAGAAAAGTGACAGTTAATGTGCAATCGTTTACTATACCTGTCACTGAGGTAGAGGAAGTTGGATATTGTACACCATATGTGTCACTATGGACATTGTATACAAAAGTGGTTGCATACTACATGTATCACTAAATCATAAGCTATATTGTAAACTACTGGTACTATACTATACCTGTCACTGAGGTGGAGGAAGCTGCTGTTGTCGTCTGGGTGATCATCCTCAAAGCTCAGGTTGGACCAGCTGCCGAGGCTGTCTTCCCCCACACTCAGCTGCTGGGACACGGTTGACTCAGTGGCCTCCCTGCCTGGAGAGCTACAGACCCAAAAGTGATGCAAATATTTTCACTGTCATGATGACAAACAATTTCAAACTATTACAAACTATGACAATCTATTTCAAACTATTTCACTGGGATTTTCTTATATTACTTAAGATTACTTAGAAGAGAAGTCACTGAATAACAAATTTGCAAAAATCCCATGCCTGGGTGATTTCTCAGCAACAACCCAGGATACCAGAGCTAGCCATAAAGAGTGGTCATGGTAAGTGAGGTAGGGTTGGGCGATGTTGACCACATTGATGATGAATAATGCCAACAGTGAAACATTGCGATGGACGATGGGGGGGGCATCACCGATGGGGCAATCTCAGAACCCAGAGGCTCGATCGGTCTGACCGAGCCTCTAGGCGCAACTATCACTAGTTTTGGGTTATCCGGTCTACCCAGCAGATATCCAGAGAATGACTTCCTTTTCCAGGTGCCGGTCATTTAGTTTTTACGGTGATTTTACTGTATCAAACTTTTACCTTACTCTCTTGGCAAGCAAGCTAACGCATCGCGTTTGTCAAGCAAATACCTTAAACAAAGCAATCGAACTGTAAAATGACCCGTGGATAACGACTTCCTCTTCCCGGGACCAGTCAACTGCGGTCATTTTACAGTCCGATTGCTTTATTTAAGGTATTTGCTTGACAAATGCGATGTGTTAGCTTGCTTGCCGTCAGGGTATGGCGTAAAAACCGTAAAAACTAAATGAACGACGCATGGAAGAGGAAGTCATTCTTCCGCGGGCTAGACCAGATAACCCAGACAAAGTAGACACTATAGTAGAATCTGGGGACAACTGCCACTATGTCGGCAATCTCGGAACCCAGAGTCTTCTATAGTAGACTGGGTTCCGAGATTGCCGATGGGGTGTCAATCGCCAATGGGGTGTCAATTGCCTATGGCTGTCAGACATTGCTGATGGGATGATGACATCATTCCTCGGACCAACCCTAGTGTGAGTCATGATTTATGTACCTGAGGTTGGCAGCCTGGCAGACGTTGGACAAGGCTGAGGTCATGATCTCTGCGGTCAGGCTCTCAGCATAGCTGGCCCCATCATGGCCGATGCCACTGTCGGCATTGAGGCTGGTGTTGCTCAGCTCGCGTTTGGCCGTCTCCATGGCTGTGGAAACTATCTCCTCAGCAAACGCTGCCCTGTGGTCCAGGTCAATGTGGATCTTGGGAATCTCCAGGCCAGAGAGACGCTCAGCCCCGGTCTCACATTCCTGCCCCCTCCTCCTCCTCTGGCCTGCCTGCTGGTGGTGGTGCCTGCTGGGCTTGGCACAGTAGGGGCACTCCCGAAAAAGACAGTAGCGGCAGGTCCTCTCCCCCAGGGCTGGGCCAAGTGCTGCATCATCAGACAGCCTCTCACTGTGGGAGTGTCTGTCTTGGCCTTGGGTCCTCTGGTGCTCCCTGGATGGATGTCCTGCTGAAGCCAGGCTCATCTCCAGAGTGTCATCCACTATCTTCCTGGCATAATGTTCTATGACCTGCATCACCCCATTGCTGTAGCCTCCATCATATAGGCTACCCGTGCTGTGGTAGTGTCTGTTTTTACCCTCCTTGGCCAACAGGGGACAGGAGAAGGAGTTCCTGATGAGATGCTCTGCCATGTCGTCAAGTTTGGACTTCTTATAAAGGCAGGAGTCAGTGAGAGACTTAGGTAGACGTACAGATGAAAGACGCAGCTTATGTGTGACATCACAGGTGATGTTGTACGCTAAGGACTCTGCCAAGTTAACCAGATCCATGTACTCCCTCTGGCTCTGCTCCTCAGAGTCCCTGCAACTACAAATACTATCCCCCCCTGAAGAAGAACCCACTGTCCCAACTCTGTCCCTGGGTGAAAAGGCCTCACTGCCAGACACCTTCCATCCATCTGACAGGGACTTGGAGGAGTGGAGGCGAGTGTTAGAGGACCTCTGCTTCATCTTGCGGGCAGCGTGGGCCAGGCCTAGTTTGATGGAGCGATAGGCCAAACGGCTGGCATACTGGTCCAGGACCAACTCTCTGCTGCCTCCCTCCTTTTTCAGCACCCTGATGAGGTAGCCAGCGTATTCATCTGTCACACTCTCACAGCTGGGGTATTCTGAGGACAGGCCAGAGCTGGAGCTGGAAGTGGTAGTAGAAGTGGAAGTGGGAGGGTGGAGGACAGAGGCTAGCAGGTCACTAGACCACTGCTCAGCCAGCCTCCCCACCCTCCAGTCTCTGTTCTGGTCTGTACTGGGGTGAGACTGGTGGTAGTGGTGGTGCTGATGGGGAAATTCAGAGCCAGATCTGTCCAGGCTTCTTCTCCTAAGAGCTCTGTGATGGTGGCATTGCTGTCCAGATCCCACCATCCTCTTTACATCACCAATGACCTCTCCTGCTACCTCCCCAGCATACACCCACAAGGTGTTCAATGTCTGCTCTGAGAACTGAGCCACACTGTCTCTCCTCCCCTCCTTCCCCTTGCTCATCTCTCCCTCCTCCTCTGCCACTCCCAGGGTGTCCATCTCTGTTGCCATGGAGACAATATGACAAGCCAACTGCTCAGCATAGTGGAGGGCTTCCTTGTTCGACATTCTGCGAGCTGATGTCAGGTACAGTTCAGGCCGTTGATCCCCCATCTCCGAATGTCTGTGAGTACCACAAACACCACCGTCTGTCTCCTCTCCCTCCTCCTCCTCCAATTCCTCATTGCCCTCTGCCTCCTCAGATAGAGATCTCATCAGTTTAAGCATGAAGTCGGCCTTGTCTGCCTCAGGGGTGAAGTTTTTTGGCCCCGGACCAGGCTCAGGCTGGTAGTGGGGTGTTGGAGGGGGGGTAGCAGGGGAGAACTCTTTAGCCAGCTTGCCTTTCAGCTTCTTGGAAAACTGTTTGATCTGTTTCTCCTTAGACACCTCGGTGGGCTGCTGGGGTGTAGAGGGGGGAGTGCCAGGAGTTCCACCAGATTTCTGACCAGAGCTGGGGGCCGAGTCATCCCTAGGGACAGACATCCTCCTTTGTCCACCCATCTCTGTAACCGGCACACCTAGAGTATCCTTCATCATCACAGGATGCGTTTCAGCCACGGCTCTGGTTCTTGGGCCTGACTCGCAACTGGCTCTAACCTGGCCTTGACATCCTGTCTGAGGGGTAGTGTGGAGAGAGCCGAGGCCTGTTGCCTGCTCAGTAGGGCCACCCATCCTCACACACCCAAAGTCTTTACGGTCATATCTGAAGCTTTCACTGCCAGCTCTTTGCCTCAAAGGGGAATCTGGGGCATCGTCAGTGACTGAACCCGGCCTTGAAGAAGAACCTCTCCGGCTTCCGATAGTCTTCGTAATAAAGTCGGCACAGTCACCGAAACTCTTTTTCATCTTAGTGGCAGTTATTAGCTCACAAGCCTCACTCACTATCATATCCACCATGTTGCCAGAGAAGTTGTTGAAGGGGGACTTGCCTTGGGATAGGTCTTCTGCAGGAGCCTGGGTCTGCGTTCCATGGCTGTAGAGGTCAGTTTGTGTAGATGTGGTAATGTCAGCGGAGGCTACGGTCACTAGGCTTCTCTTGGGGCTGGTCTGTGAGGTGTGGGCCACGCTAGACTTATACTGACAGGTCTCCTCAGAAGCCTGGAGGTGGGAGATGGCCTGGCCCGCCTGGGGCACAGGAACACAGCTGGCCATGCCTGATACAGTGAATAGGGCTTTCTTCACTGTGCAAGCCCCATCCTCTTCTGAGGGCCCTGGCGCTGCTGCAGCTGAGCTGGCATGGTAAACCGGTTGGCCAGTGGAGGTACTGCAGGTGTAAGTGCTGGTGTCCTCTGCACTGACATAGCAGATGTTGTCCAGAGAGACGCTGATAGCCGCTTGGCTAGTAAAGGCAACATCAGCCTGAGAGAGTTCTATGAAGGCTTCCTGGAGAACTGACTCAGACAGGTCTGAAGCATAGGAGGACACTACTTCCTCCTCCTCTTCTTCCTCTAGCCCATGGCCAAAAGACCAGTCACTAGGGGTGAGAGGGGTGGAGGGGTGGGAGAACTGACACACCTCCATTATGCCTTCAAAGATTAGCTCCTCAGCCAGGTCAGCAGCAAAGCGTGTAACAGTGCTGTGGAAGATCTGCTTTTTGACTGTCAGAAACTCTTTCAGTGCCCCAGACACAGCCTCCCCGACCAGGAAGCCAGCCAAGCCATTGATGGCCCGCTTTTTCAGCACGTAGGCATGGCGCATGCCAATCTCATGGAAGGCCATCTGAAACACTGAGGAGGTGAGCTTGGCAGCCAGGTGACAGAGGGTGGTAGTGCAGGAGGACACACCTTTCTGGAGGTCTCGCAGGGCACTGCCCAGGCTCATCTCCACCAGGTCTGTGGCAAACCTCTGAATGCCATCCTTTAGAGACTGTGACTTCTGCTGCAGCTTGGCCACAGTGACAATTTCCTGGATTTCTGAGAGCTTCATCAGGTGACCTGAAGGGTTCTGGAACTCCTTGTGACAGACGCAGCTCAGATTCTTGTTGATGTTGATGTCAACAGGAGACTGGTAGCCACACACTGAGCCCAGGATCTCTTTAGACAGACTGCTGGCAAAGTCTGAGTATGTCTTATATAGAGAGCAAAGATCCTGTGGTTTGCGCAGCTCTGAGTTGTCCCCTCTGTCCCCATCTGTCTTCCAGAAGTACTCCAGTGGCCCACTAGAATCTCCCAGAGGACTGAAGGCTGAGGAGCTGACAGGGCTGAAGAGTGGCCCCCCATTCTCCTCAGAGGTCTGCATCAGCCGGGGGGAGTCAGGCACCTCAGAGTGGGGTGAGTAGGGAGAGCCTGGTTTAAGAGGAGTGGGTTTCTTAACATCAGCAGGGAGGATTGGCTGGTCAAAGCGGTGAGGGTTCATGCCCTTGGTGGAGCAGCCCCTGGACACGTATTTGGACCCTGACCCACTGGTACTAGTCTCAGAGGGTTTCTTCTTCTGTGTGGTAGGGGCGCTGGTGGAGTCCAGAGGTAGGGTGAGAGTGCAGCTCTCTGAACTCAGCTCCTCCAGGTCATCAAACTGGTCGAAGCTGTCAAAGAACTCACTGACTTCAGAGTCTGAGTCTTCCACTCGCTCTCTGGGTCCCCCTGGCACCTGGGGGATGTCCAATTTGGCCAGCAGGCTCTTCTGGTAGCCTACTTCATCCAGGAAAATGATTGGGCTGGGGCTGGAGCAGTCTGACTCATCTGATTCACTGACACAGGGCGACGGGGAGGAGAGACAAGCTCCAGGGTTGCAGTGAGTCCACTGTGATTCCACACCTGATGACCTCTGCACTGTGACAGATACCTCTGGGCCTGACCTGTGTTTGGTTGAGGACTTCTTGGAGGAGGAGCTTATGATAACACGGGAACCTGATAAGTCCTTTCGTCTCTTGTGGGCTGGGACTGTCTGGGATGCTACATCACGCTTTTTACCATGGTGATAGGGAGCTATAGCTGTGGAGACAGACATGGGGAGAGGAAGGAGAAAGCACTGATTAGATTATGTTTGTACAAAGAGGAAATAAGTGACATAATTGTGACTGCAAAACACAAACACAAAGTTGATTATTGTATTGCCACTCTCAACTAACAAGCTCATTCAGGATCCACTTTCTTACAATTTTAACCAAAGGGGGGAAAAATGCATCACAACTGTAAAATAATATATCGCTGACATCTAGCAAAGAAAATGAGGATATTTCTTATTATATTAGATGCATACATGAACATTGGTTTATTTAAGATAAGATAACACTTTAATAATCCCCCCCAGGGGGTAAATTTGAGTATTTGAACTACAGGTTACACCCAGGCTTATGTTCTACTATATACTCCTCCAGATGGTGGACCTACAGGGACTGTCTCCTGTGTCCTCCTCCTCCAGATGCTCCAGGGCAGTGACAAAGTCATCCTCAATTGATGAGACTGACTGGTTAGTGTCGTCTTCTTCCGGCTGGCTGGGCTCGGCTGTGCCCCTGTGAAGAGCCTGCAGCTCCAGAGCGTAGCGGACACCCGCCGTATATCGCCCCAGCAAGCCGATCAGCGAAGCCACACTAGCCTGAGTGCAGAGGCTAGGGCTGGGATTGTGCCTCAACACACATACTGCCTTCAACCAGCACTGCAGGCAGGCAGAGCAGAGAGAGACAGAGAGAGACACAGAGAGAGAGAAAGGAAAGGGAGAGAAATAATGTAAGTTTAGCTTGGCTGGCTAATGGTTTATCCCTTTTGCCAAGGGACAATCAGCTCATTTAGAGAAAAAACATGACAGCACTTGTAACCAACTGGCAAGCTCAGTCTGCAGATTGTCAATAGCTATAACGTCCCCGTATCCCCTAGAACAAGAGGAGCTAATAATCTGAGAGCCTTTGCAAACTAGCAGGAATTCACACGGGAGTTTTCTTTCTCTTTGTCTTACAGGACGGACGGAGGGGGAGGCTGGAAGTGTCTTGTTATGTCTGTACTCTGATTGCGGGTTGATGTGTTGCATATGCAGAATACAGGATCACTTAGCGCCAGTTCTGTTTGCGCAACTTAGGGGCGGGCGGTCTCGCTGTCTGCCACACAAACTCACAACAAAAACCACAGAGTGGGCCGCAGGGCCTGTTTGAACTCTAGCACAGCACACAGAACCAGGAAGGACAAGACTGCAATCGTGGGCTAAAGAAAACAACAACAAACCTTGTCTGTCCCTCCCACCTGCCTCTTTTGAAGGGTGAGAAAGACATGCAGGAAGGGACAAGGCCTTGGCCCGGAAAAACAATCTAATGGTCAATAACAGGAATATTAGGAACACAGTGCAAATAATCACATTTTTCTTAAACCAAATAAAATGGGGTGACAATGGGATGACGCAATTACTCTTGTTTCCAGTGCATATAAACTTGTTTCAATTTGTTCTTGAATCAAGTGACACTTGACACTTGTGGAGTGACCCACCTTGCTCCAAGACACTGTCGCTTGTTTGAAGAAAATTCTGAAATGCCTTGGAACTGGAATTATCATAGGTAACTAGTGGATTTCTCCACTTATTTTAAGGAAAACAAGGATTTTTAGACCAAATTCTAAAAACACTGACTTTTGGAGATTAGAGGTATATATGTACATATCAGATTAGCGCCAATCCAGTTCCTAGGTATTCTTACTCAAATCGGCAAATTAATCTGTTCTGGTACCGATACTATGTCATTCACATTGCACAACATACAACATGTCACCCTAATCAGGACTTCACCAAAGCCAGACAGCAGCAGCTAGCTAGCCAGGAGAGTAGTAGCCAAGCAAACCAGCAAACGCTAGACCAATCCATACACAGGCAGGAGTGGCTCACTGGTAATGGCACAAAAGCAAAAAGAATCACAAAGAAAGAGCAGAATTCATTTTGTTAAGATGACCAACCGCTTTCAGTGGTGGAAAAACAAGGATTCTGTGGCTTCTGCTTCACCTCGAGCCACAGTATACCATCCCAACCCCCCAAAACGGAGAAGCTATATCCTCTAGCAAAATGGTATGCAGCCTATTTTCCATTTTATTACTTTTTTTGGATTGCTACACAATGGTCAGTGCATAATTTGATCACACAAATAAATAAGTGTAATGGACGCATTTGCTCTTGTAATTGTTTCATAACAGACCAGATGTCAGCAACCTATGAATGACTGTAAATTGAGAAGTACACAGTATCGGTACTGGGATTGGCTGATTCACTCAATACTCACTACTCGTATTGGTTTTGAAAAACTGGTATTGGTGCATCTCTACGTAAGATGGACACTATTTGCAGTGCACAGAGGAACTGTGCCTGTGATATCATCCACTCTTACTTCCCCTTATTCTGCCCTCTCACGCACTTCGCTTTCTGCTCACTTCTGCTTTACTTATCATGCGCACATTCCTTCAACATGGAATGTCTTTCTACCTGTGCCCCAGCATCCTTGCTCTCCGACAGCCTGCGGGAGTCTTTGAGAAGCAGAACTTCGTCATTCCTGAGGCCATGGGCATGGAAGGACCTGAGCAGCTCACATAGCTCCCCTGGCAGAGATGACAGAGCCTGGGGAAGGAGACCAGCAAGTTAGCCTCTGGCTCAATTGGCAGACTGACAGACCTCTACTGTACAGCAGAATGTTTAGTCTTTTATCATGATTCCTTTTTGTGATTATGCAAACAATGCTCACCTGTAGAGTGACATCTTCCCCTTCACAGCTACCAGGTAGACACACAAAATGGATCTACGGGAGCACAACTGATTGTCAACATTAAAGTCTCATATCTATGTGTGTAAGCATCCAAGAGGATTCTCTTAAGTAGGACTGTGTCAATAAATGACTGGAAAAGGCAGACATGGCTGTTGTGCTATGATGAATCAGTGTGTGTGTTTGCACTGTTCTGTGTGTGTATTACAAACCTCTGTCAGTCTCAGTGTATCTCTGGTTTGCGGCTCCAGGCCTACATTGCACAGCTCCTTTTTGTTCCTCAAAAGGCTCTTGACACATTGCGCCCCAGTGTCACGAATAGTCTGCAAAAACATTGGTTTGTTAGACAAGCTATTGAAGTATAAGGTAACCCAATAGACATCAAGACAAAAGAAATGTCCTCTTCAATTTGCTTGCATTTCTCCCTTACAGTATTTACAGTTGCTTGAGAGTCAGATTAACATAACACAGAAGTGACTGTTTGTGTGTCTTTTACCTCCTTTCTCTTGGCATTAACATGCACCTGGAGTAATCAGATTTTATTCAGATAAAGCAAAAACACAACCAGGTGCACAGGTAACTGCACCCAAGTCATTGAAGATTTGATCTGATCCACCGGTTCAGGTGGTCAGAGGCACATCTGGCAAATCAAACAGGCAGCAGGCAGCTCAGATATTACCCTACTTGGCAAAAAGCAAGCAAACACGCAAGACAAAGTTTTTCCTATCAATTTAAAGGGACATAAATACACCAATGTGTGTTTTGTAAGGGAAAGAGAAATCAAATTTCAAAGTGTATATTGGGGATGTTTTTTAACGTGAGGTTTAGTTGCAATCCAGCTAAATCGTGTCTAGATAAGGGGTTGCACGACTGCTGATTTTTTCGATTTTTTAAAGTCGACCTTTCTATCAATGAAGTGGACACGACGATGTTGACTAGTCGTCGATGACGTCATCACATACGCACAAAAAACCCTACACGGAGACAGAAGAGCTGTCCAAAAATGAGCAACTTGTTTAGACACGAGCTCTGTGCTGGCAGACAACCAGCTAATTACATTAATCACTTACAGTGTAGTGGCCACTCACCCGCAGGACATTTAATAAGAAATCAGTTCTAATTCACGCATAAATCCCCCATGTTTAGATACATAGTATTTTCTCCCTGCTGTACAGTTGTTAGGTTTCCTGGACTCCATTACCCATGCACCCTAGCGGGTGATGATGTTAAGTTTTCTGCGGCAAAGAGTACTGCTGTGTATCAATACAGATTTCCCGAATCGATACGTTTCTGATTCACAAGGTCCCAATTCGATTCGATACGATTCAATATCGATTTGGTTAGGGATATTTCAGTTACAATATCAACTTTGCTTGGATATGAAAGAGATTCTCAGAGAACTAATGCTGTAGATTGTACAAAGAACCTGACCTGGGGCATTATTAAAAATATAACATTAAGAATTGACCTCAAAGCAGTTACATAATACACTTTTAACATGACCTCACCAACACACAAATATAAATTAAAATTTAATTAAAATGAAATGGAATCACCAGGCAGCCAGTGTAAATAAGTGTAATGTCTACAGTTCATGCAATATGACATTTCTTATATCTTGTATTGTTTCTGATTTGTTACCTTGTTATATTTTGGTAGTTTGTTGTTCCGCCCACTAGGGGGGATCTCTATGTTCAGTGTGGGAGTGTGGGGCGCTGGGATTTCAGATGGGAAGTGAGAAAGGCATCGGATTCGTACGGAGCCCCCGAAGGGTCACGGAGAATTTTAGATCTAGCTGCGTAGCGAACCTAAGTTAGCGAGTAGATATCCATGTTAGAAAATGTCAAATTGTTGGAGTTGAAGAATCTCACTAAAGGATTTAAATGCTACCTTGCTGTGGAGTTTGATGTCAGCAATTTTACGATAAGGTGGTTCACAAACTGGGAGAACGTTAGTGTTTTTGTCAGGGTGACAGTTAAAATCCCCGGAGGGCAAAGACTAGTCGATGTCTCCTGATATCGGTTGACTTGTGGTAGTAACGTTGACACGATAATACGTCGACTAGTCTGCAACCCCTAGTCTGGATATGAGATGCATCTTAAAGGATAATTCCGGTCATTTTCAAAGTTAACTCTATTTCCTCATGTTAGTGTGTGTTTGTGACTGATGGGAACAACATTTTTTGAAATTGGTCCCATATTTATGTAGCGGTGAGTGTTCAGCCCTAGAGCTAACCGGCACAATGTTAACTTTCCAGGCAAGTTTTGACCTAAATGTACATTTTGTATAAGCGTTTTTTTGTGTGTGCCACTAACAGGCTCCGATTGTTGTTCTAAATGTACAAATTGATCCCTATAGAGAAATGAAAAGATTGTCTTTACCTTTTGCTTGTTTTGTCTTGTTTTTATCTTAGCTTCCAAACTAGCCACAGTCACGGCTACAAACAGCGAACAAAGATCTAGCAGTGAGAAGAGGTCTCACCCATCACGAAATTTCAACGAGATTTCTCGTTGAGTTCGAGAAGTCCCGTTGCGAAAGAGTGAGACAGGAGTGAGACCTCTTCTCACTACTACATCTTTGTTCGCTGTTTACAGCCGTGACGTGGCTAGCTAGAAGCTAAGACAAAAACAAGACAAAATCAAGCAAAAGGTAAAGACAATATTTTCATTTCTCTATAGAGATCAATTTGTACATTTAGAACAACAATAGGAGCCTGTTAGTGGCAAAAAAAAACGCTTATAGAATGAATGAATGAATGAATGAATGAATGAATGAAAAAGTTTATTTCGAACAATTAACAAAGAAAAATAGAAAATATATTTAAAAAAATACAAAAAAACAGTTCGAAAAGAAGCAGGAAGAAGAAAACGTACGTTTAGGTCAAAACTTGCCCTGAAAGGAAACATTGAGCCGGTAGCTGAACGCGCTTAACAACCACCGCTACGTAAATATGGGACCAATTTCAATTTTTTTTTGTTCTCATCAGTCACAAACACACACTAACATGAGGAAATAGTTAACTTTGAAAATTACCTGAATTTTCCTTTAATGCCAGCTATAGGAGCCATAAAGTAACGTAACTCTAGGCAGAGCTCAAAAACTCCCTCTAGATATACTAGAGTTTTTTTTTTTTAAGGCAGCAATCTAGATGACAGACCTCTTTCCGGAT
Organism: Diretmoides pauciradiatus; assembly: GCA_900660315.1. NCBI lineage: Eukaryota > Metazoa > Chordata > Actinopteri > Trachichthyiformes > Diretmidae > Diretmoides > Diretmoides pauciradiatus. Next base: position 12,444 of record CABFOS010103970.1, read on the forward strand.
GGAGGCTCTAGTCCTTAGTGGGACTCCTCTGATACGGGCACAGGCATCCATAGCAACAGAGGGCTGGGCGTAGCTGGGTGCCACTCACCTGTAAAGAACAAGGTGCGAAATGGAGAAGGGGAGTAGAGAATAAAAGAGTCAGTAAAAGGGCAAATACTTTCAGAGAATAAAGCTCAACTCTTGTAACGAGACAAGAACAGGCTGAAAAAATTGCAGTTAAGTCATCATTTTTAGTCCAACATGACAGCTGAGACTTCCTTCTCAACTCACATATAAGGAGACAGTCTTCTACTGTACCTCCAGTTCATCCACAAAGTAAACCAAGCAACATGCCAAAACATCAAGAGGTTTGTGTGATGATGAGCAAAAAGTTGGATAGTCAGATAGTCAGAGGTTAGGCCTGTGTCATCCAGTCTTTAACAACATTAAAAGGTTTCAAATTAGGAGGTAAAAAATATTTCATGTTTCATTTCATATTTCATTTCATGTTTTGAGCTGTGCTTGTACAACCAACCTACTAGGCCAAAGTATTCTAAAAATCCTTGTGAAAATAACATGAATCAAGCTCTTAAAAGTAGGCCTAGACTTGCCCTGCTGGTGAGGTTGAGCTGTAGTAGGCCTCGCTCTCTTTGATATTCTTTAGACAGTCAGGCCTGCATCAAAGATCAAACAGCAAGGCAACAGAACAGGGGTGTGTGCTCTGAACCAGAGTAGGGGAAACACACTTAGTAAGCATGAGAGCAGCTGAAGGCGTCAAAATATTTACAGTGTACAAGGAGGAAAAGTTTCCCAGGAAATTCAAGCCTTTCTTTGAGGTGTTGTCCAAAGCAGCTAGTTGAGTCTAGACACAGGCAGGTGGTCCTATTGATCAGCCCATCCTGCATCCTGAGAACCAGGAGGGAAAAGTACATGCCACTGGCTTCCTCTGGTGATCCAGGACCTCCTGGCTTCTCACGGGTGCTTTGGTGGGCTATTCAAAAACAACAAGGCCAGCCACTGCTGCCTAACCTCAACTATGCAGTGCATCCCGACTCAGTCATAGGAAAAGCAGGCACAATGACGTCTATTATGGCCATGACTATCTAGAAAAAGGAAAACAACAACATAGCTGGCAGATATGCTTTTTGTAGTTTCATGTTTGGTTCACATAGACTCAGCATTCAGGAATGCAGAAGAATCAATTTCAAGTAGGCCAATAACTTAATCATATCTTATTCAAGTAGCCACATTATCTGGTCTTAGGCCTGGCACTGAAAAGCTGCAATATTGTGAGATGTTAATTAACATCTATGTAACATACAGCAGTTAGTTAAAGATTGGGGTTAGTAAGTCTAGTTAAGCTTAGGCTTAAACAAATCAAGAATAACAGAGAGAGACAACAATTGTAAAACTAGTTAACAGAATGATGCTGGAGCTACACTACACAGATCCAGCCAAAATGATTTGTGAGATTTTTGTCATCATCTTAGGAGTGAGGCAGCAAAACAAGTTGTCAAAGGCTGAAACTGTGTAGTCTAAGTGCTTGTTCGGTTGGGGTCTGATGTGGGCCATTTTGGGGGGTATTATTGCATAACTGTGGGTGGGTGGAAAGATGTGTAAACAGATTTAAAGAAGACCACCCTAAAGAACATCAGAAAAACTGCAGCTCACTGAGAAATAAGACACCAGTCACTAATGATGCACAGGTAATTTAGATATAGGAGTTGGTCAGGTGATCAAAGTGGGGTGAATAAGTCAACACACAGCATTGCCAGTCACCATGATGGTGGTCTCCGACTACTGCTGCACCACAAGGACAACTGCACTCAATGAAAAGAAGAACAATACATAAGAAGTTTGATATTTAGCATATTAGAGTGTGTTTTCTGTTTTAGCTGTCTACAAAGGTAGCAAACTGGATACATATCTAGCTAGCTAAACTACATATTAAAACTACAGGTCATCATCAAGTAAAATATTTTGCGTAACATGACTTATGTTTTTCATGACTTGTGGTCATACAGCACAATGACTGTTACAGTTTCCTCCAAAGCTGCAGGTCGCAAAGAACTGTGCCCAATTAGCTGGTCTGTTACTGAGGATTTATATGACATTACTGTAACTAATCTACAGCAAAGCCTATTTTGAACATTAGCAGCTACAGCCATGGGAGGTTACCCGGCGTAGCAGTCCACAGAGGACCCCCAGAAGACCCACAGAGGAGGACCCACAGAAGACCCCCAGAGGAGGACCGGCCCTCAGAAGACCCACAGAGGAGGACCGGCCCCCAGAAGACCCCCAGAGGAGGACCGGCCCCCAGAAGACCCACAGAGGAGGACCCACAGAGGACCCCCAGGAGACCCCAAGAGGAGGACCGGCCCCCAGAAGACCCACAGAGGAGGACCCACAGAGGACCCCCAGAAGACCCCCAGAAGACCCACAGAGGAGGACCGGCCCTCAGAAGACCCACAGAGGAGGACCGGCCCCCAGAAGACCCACAGAGGAGGACCGGCCCCCAGAAGACCCACAGGGACACACAGAAGACCCCCAGAGGACCCACAGAGGAGGACCGGCCCCCAGAAGACCCACAGAGGACCGGACCCCAGAAGACCCACAGAGGAGGACCCGGCCACAGAAGACCCACAGAGGACCCCCAGAAGACCCCCAGAAGACCCACAGAGGAGGACCCGGCCACAGAAGACCCACAGAGGACCCCCAGAGGAGGACCGGCCCCCAAAAGACCCACAGGGACACACAGAGGACCCCCACACTCTGGATGCTGATGTTGATTCTGTCCTGGTGATATGATCGGCTACCAGTCGATCTCTGTGCAGCCGTCACCAACATGACAACCTGGCTAGCTAGCCGCTGCAAACTAACCCGACCTTTACATGTAGCAAACCGCCGTGCACTTTAAAATAAACTAAACACAAATAAGCCCATTATAACCGTGTTGCTAGCTGACAGGCTGTCCAACACTGGGCTAGCAGCAGTAACCAGGCCGCGGCAGGGCTCGGCCTGGGACGTCACCTCAGTAGCTAGCAGCGAGCTAACGTTATAGCGGCGTGAGGAGGCACAGGGGATTCAAATATCAAATAAACAGCTATTTATAGTCATTTAGTTGGTATTGCAAACACCACTATTTGCCTTTATCAAATTGTTTTTACCTCAGCGTTCAGTGGCGGATTCTAGCAGAGCTGACGACCGCCGCTGTGTGGCTGTGCGACCCATGAACGACCCGTTCATTTTGAACGCT
>CABFOS010103996.1:5335-19608 GCA_900660315.1 Diretmoides pauciradiatus
CCCCAATCACAAAATAGATAGAAGTAAATAATAAAAAGTCAATTTAAAGTCGAATCATTTTTCTTTTCATCCATCATGGCCATAAATTCATTGTGAGGTTGCCATATTTTTCTAAAGTCTTGAGGTCTATTGTAATGAATCTTATCCAATGGTAAATAACATGTAATTTAATTTAACCAATGAGACAGTGATGGAGGGTCGGTTGATTTCCAATGTATAGCTATACATTTTCTTGCAGCGTTTAGAGAAACCGGTTTTGTCTGCATTGTCTCTGTGGACATCTCCCTTTGCTTTGTCAGGTTTCCTTTGCTGATAGTAGATATTTTTACACTCTGCTTTGACGTTGCTGTCAAAGGTGAAACAGACCATCATGTGCTGTAATTCCCATTAGCTGCTTCTTATTTCTCTCTCATTATTTCCCTCCTTTGCTACTTTTGATGTGCAAAATATATTTTTTTAATCCCTCGCACACTTTTTTTTAATTTCCCTGCATAAAAATGTGTCACTAATTCCTCAGTGAATTATTAATGGGAAAACCCCACGCACAGCGGTTTTAATGTGCATTCAGCTATAGCTGCGACTGGCGAGAATGAATCCACAAAGGAAGTCATGTTGATACGAGTGCTCGTGCAGTGGGCCGGAGGGTTGAGGTTGTGTGTGGTTCCCAAACGGAGGAGAAGCTTCAGATCGCCTCCCCAGCCGGGCTGATTAAAACCTGTTTAGAATGGTGATTGCATAGAAAGGAGGGAGAGCTGGATGCAGAGCACAGCGGAATCAAAGAGGTGGATGGAGTTGTTTTCTAGGTCAAAAGGATCTGTCTTTTAAGAAGTCATTACATCAGTGGAAACTTATTTAACATAAATACATATTCTAGAAATGTTGTTTTATCAAAGATTTGAATCATTTCATCAATTTAAGCCAAATTAAGAAATCATTTGAATATTAGGGGTGGGAATCACCTGAGACTTCACGATACGATATAATCCCGATATGGGGAGTATTGCGATACATTAAGTATTGTGATTCAATTTGTTGCGGTAAATCACAATTATTTTAAGTAAAATTAAAATGTAAAATGACAATTCAAATAGAAGTCGGACCCTACAAGTGCTAAAATGACACCTCACAATAAGAAGCAAGAAGTGAAACAATTTAACTCTAAACTTTTTTTATTTGATCAGTTCTACTGAATTTCAAAATAAAGGAGAAAGATTTCTAACTTCTGATCTGTCACAGTTCAGTTGTTTTAACACTCGACACCTACAGACGAAAAAATATGTGCTTAAAAATAGATAAAGTACCGATATATGGCACTACTGTATCGATATTCTATTGTGGAAAAAAGTATCGCGATACTTCGCTGTATCGATATTTCCCCCCACTCCTAATGAATATGCAAACATTTCTATATGGATGGTGTTTTAAAGGTGGTGTGCTACCCCCTTTATGTAGGTAGATGTTGGTTTTGTAGATTTGCTGTGGTTTTTTAAACTTTTATTACATTTTTAAATGACAAACTTGTGTCAAAACTAACTTGAAACTAACTTCTGCCCTACCTAACGTAGACATCCCATAAGAACACATGCATGTGATAGTAAAGTTTGTAAGGCGACATGTTTTTGGAGGATTATTTCCAGGCAGAGACTTCCATTTCCTCCAGTAGGTGTCAGGTGATTGACAGTAAGCAGTTTGAGTATAACGCAACGCGACCACTGATGTGAAAATGCTCAACTGTGGCACAATGAAAATCGATGAAACAGAGAAACTTTGACAGAACCACGTTAAGGATTCGTGTTTACTGTGATGGAGTATCTGGCTCAGGCAATTTTCAAGTCTGTGGAAAGTGTTTTTCATACTGTATTAAAACGAATGGCAGCTAACGGCTTCTTCTGAAGGCAAAAGGAATACATGGCCTGATATCTCCAGCTACACTGACTGTGTGCAGACACCAACAATAAGGTAAAGGAGAGGGGCATCCTAAGCTTGGCCAAAACCTAAACAAACACACTGTCCTTTAATGCAACTCCAAAGAGAATCACTTTTATGTTAAGGTTTTCTTATGTTCAGACATATGGTTTATTAGATGTTATTTAATGAGCTGAGAATCACTTTTGACTGTGTGCAAAACAAGTGTACTTTAACCAATACAAATAAAAGCTGGAGTGTGTGCTCCATGCTGTCGATTTTTCCCTACGTCATGATTTCCTGTCTAATTTCTTTACAATGTTTCCAGGTGCAGCTCATGTTCAGTGATGCGACCTGTATTAACAATTCTGTGGAATCATGGAAAAGCGGAGGGGCTTATGCATACTAAGCATATAGGATGCATTATACTTGTATCTATAGGGCTGAGTGATATGGCCTTCAAAAAAAGTCTCAGATTTTTTCACACCACACTCGATTTACAATTTTAATCGAGTTTTTTTCCTTAAACACTACAAAAGACAAAGTCAAATAAGTTTTGTTTTTCTTTTAACACTAAAAATGATCAAACGACACGTCAGCAAAATACTTTTGGCGTGGTAGCATGTATCTGGGGTGGATGTATTCAGCATGTGGATGACGCCGGGCTTTTCAACTGTATATATGGGCACCATATCTGTTTTTCCCCCGGGGCCCCAGCTTGTCACATGGGAGGGCGTTACTACTGTATGAGCTGCCGGAGCCGTACGTACGTACGTACGTACGTACGTTCGTTCGTTCGTTCGTTCGTTCGTTCGTTCGTTCGTTAGTTAGTTAACTTTATTGTCCACAATGGGGAAATTTGTCTTCGGTCTCACAATTACACAGCAACAGCAACACAACAACAGACATGTACAAGATCGTCCCTTAAACAATGTGCAGAGAATGAAGAAAATACATCCCCAGGCCCACAGACAATAGACTCCTACTTTAACAATAGTACCCTAGTTTAAGTGAAAATCAAATTAACTAATCAAATAGATTTATCGCCCAGCTCTTGTATCCAGTAGCTGTTGCAATAGTATCAGTATCAGCAGACAAAAGACCACGTTTTCTAATCAGTGATGTTTTCATATCATTTCATTGAAGCACTGCATTTGAGTGCATCCCTGAAGCTAAACCTTCATCTCATTCAGATTCAATGTGCACTCCCCCCTCCAGTCATTGTGCATCAAATCAACTGCATGGAAATTTCATAGAAACTGCAGAGACTGCATTACATATGGACATCTAGGGATAACAACCCCATTCTATGTCAAATGAAATCTCAACAGTGATTTGTTCGTTGCCCTTCATTGTGCATTCACAGGGGTACAGAAAATCAGGCAATATATGTGCAAACTCTACTCCAGCTTCCTCTGCACCACCCATACGCCACTATCCCCCGTCATACATACACCTCACACTCATAGAATGATGAAGATGTTGTGTAAGTCATGAGGAAGGTCGTCCACTGTTATGTCGTGTAAACCATGTTAGCTAGTAAGGGCTGTTTGTCACTGAGGTCCCTCTGAATCGGAGCGGTCCTTGGTTACAATCCCATGCATTTATCAAAGGTTCCTCATGGATGGCATAGTGTCCTTGGTAGAGAATTCACTCCACAATGCACAATGGGGACAAGTGCACGTGTGACTGTGCATTGTACAGCACAGTATGCTGGAACAACTAAACTACAAACCGTATGAAAGGAATTAAGACACACAAACAAACTTGGGAACTTGCACAAACGCAAAAAGATCCACTGTCAATGCCATGTCATGCATTGAAACACACACACAAACACACATGCTACTACTTCAGTACCGCTGCAAAAGGTTGAATTCAATACGGAATTTTATGAATGTTCAATACTTTAACAAAATGTGTGCAAGATGAAATGTTCATTTCTGTGTCGCCTGCAGGACATCTGCAGATTACAGTTAGTTAAAACAAGAAGAAGATTTGGAATAGCAGTCTGGGTCTTGACAGTGGACTGCTGCAGTTGAACTGTTTTGAATTGGTTGATTTTTCCCTGGAGCAAAATATGGAGCCACTTACAGCATAGAACCGACAAAGATGGACACCCATGCACCCCAGCTGCTAAAAAGCTAAAAAGTTGCTAAAAAGCTGCCCGGTTGAACTGGTGGTAAATGGACTATATTTATATAGCACTTTTATCCAAAGAGCGTTGCAATTTATATGCTTCACGTTCACCCATTCATACACCGACGGCAGCCATGCAAGGCACCAACCTGCTCGTCGGGAGCAGTGAGGGGTTCAGTGTCTTGCTCAAGGACACTTCGACACGCTACCGGGAGGAGGAGCCTCGAACCGGGAACCCTCCGATTCCCAGGCGACTGCTCTACCAACTAAGCTATTGCCACTTTTGGTGTTGAACCAATTTGTCAAACTGGTGCTTGCAGCAAAAATATGGAGCCACTTATAGAGCTGACAAAGATGGACACCTATAGCTGACGTCAAAACCACTGTGCAAAAGCTGTCCATGTCAATACATTTACAATACAAATAATCAGCTTGATGATTGTTAGTATTTGCCGTGTTATCATAGTATTATCACATGCAAACACCCTGAGAATATACTTCATATTACATCCAGCCGCACAAATCTGGGTACATCTCCAAAGCCCTCAACACGACTGGGAAATGTGTCAGCCGGGCAAATCAGCTTTCGGACACAATCAAATCAAACAAGTGGGCTGCTGTGGATGGACAGACTGGCTTTTTGTTGTTACTGGCAAGTGCACAACGTATTAATGATAACGGAAAGGGGACACAAACACCTGTCAGTGTTCGGTTTGACATCCCGGCCTGTTTTGAAATTCCAGTCAAGGTGGAGCAAAATGGAGCTATATCGCTGTCAGACGCTGTCAACACTTTAATAACCGAGAGTCTCTCTGCCTTCCCCACGCACTGACAGGAATGCAGATATTTCCTTTGTCTTGTTTTTTTCCTTCCTCTGTCTGCTTTTCTCTCCGTTTCCGTCCCTCCTCCACCTCCGCCCCCCCGCACACCTTCCATTTTTGCCTTTTGTTTGTCCCCTCCCACCTCTGAGGCTGAGACATGGAGTAATCCATTAGTGTTTTAGCTCGTTCTTTCCTTCCCCTTTGAGTGCTCATTCTCTTTGTCTCTCCATCTCCCCAACGTCTCTCTCAACTTCCTCCCAACTCTCTCTCTCGCTCTATACTTTCACCTCCGTCGCTCATCGCTTTCTCATGCGTTTCTCTCTCACCACCTCCTCCATTTACCCCGACCACTCTTTCCCTTTTACCCCTCCCTCTCCCTCTCCCCCCTCTCTCTCTCTCCTGATCTGTGAGGCTGCTCGTGTCTCTTAAGTCTCCCTAATCTTACAACATCAGCTCTGTAATGCGTCTCATTATGAGCGGCGGGCATGGCAATCAGAGTTATAAACCCTCGGTCTCCTCCAACCTCCGCCTCCCTTAAATCCACTTTAATTCAAACTCCTGAGTGCCTTGCAGGGGGTCTAATATGCATTCAAGGCCTCAACTCAGTACAATTCAGCTCACGCACACGCGCGCGCACACACACTTCTGAATCCCAGAATACACAGCCACTGATAAAGTCGTTCCAGCACTTGCTTGCAAACAGAGATTTTGTCTTGGACGAGGATCTGCATCCTTCACACCTCGAAATGAGACAACTTCTCGTTCTTTCTACCCGTGGTGTGAAAAACAGACAGAATTTACACGTTTAATTAAAGTGCTTTTCAATGGATGAGAAAAGCTCACAGCCAGGAACAATGTCTTCAGTGATCTCCTATGTTCGGCAGGCTGTCAACTATGTGCATGTTCTAATTTAATTATCATCTGCTCTGTTTGTTTGTGTGTGTGTGTGTGTGTGTGATGTAGGTGATATGTCAGCATGTGTATTACAGCATGCACATCCACGTGTCTCTAGTTGAGATTCTGTGTCCCTAATTAACAAAATTAACTTTAAAAAATGCAATCTATTCATTGTTATGTAAAGCCTAAAACTGCTCGTCTTAGCAGCGACTTTCCTCCACCCGAATCCATGTTTACGAAATACATTTCAGTCACACTCGGGTGGCAGGGATTGCATATTGAATATTCTCCCCACTGCCCTAAACTCTTCAGCACAGTGTGGGTGGTTGGACATGGACGAGTGTGTACGCGCACATTACACGCATGCACAGACTCATATTCACACATTTGCTGGTAGATGAACACAACAGGTCAAATCTCCGAGATGCGAATCAAAATGCAAAACAAAAGTGTACTGACTGAAAAGCTGCATACAGAATGTCCCTCCAGCATTCAGATGTGAATCTATGTCTTTGCATACACCGATCTCAAGCTATGGGCACGTTTTTGGTCATCGCATCAACCTATAATTCTGATCATCCAACTTTATTGCAAAATTACATTGAATAAATGCAATATATTAATTTAAAGTCAGTCATTATAGTCAGTATAGAATTAAATTGTTGTTTTGACCATCCTGTAGCAGTGAGAATGATGGGAAATTTGACAGAGGTGACAGGTCACAGTATTCTCCTGACGCTCGCCAACTTGGCACAATGCGTCGTAAAGTGTGTGTTACCTGGGCATGTTGTTACTTTTCTCCCTTGTCCCTTCATGCAATACAATCCGGACATAATGATTTGGATGCTCTCTTACAATAAATTACACATATTAAGCGTATTATTCGCTCCGTATCAGTCCTGACTCCTTATCAGAGGAGATCTGAAAGGCGCTGCTATATTAATGGATAGTAGTCATTTATGAAGGTGTTGTCACAAATTCCAATGTTATATTCACAGGAAAGCGTAATAGGGTATAATTGGCACTCATTATTCACAAAATTGAAACCGCATTCAGTCCATTTTGTGACTTCACCTGAACCTCCAGTCTGCTTCAGTTACCTCTGAGGGAACATAACTAACCAAGTTAAATGAGAGGGAAAGGGAGAATGAGAGGCGGAGGGGAAAGCAAGAAGAGAACAAAAGGTGTAGCACGTGACCATGAGGTGAGGAGGATGACAGAATAAAGACGAATTCTAGACATTTATTTCGTAATTTAATCATGTTTTGGATTTTGACATTATATCAGATTTAACATGTTTGTCAACATGTAAACATATTGACTTTTATATATTCAAATATTAAGTAGGGGATGCACGATATTGAAATTTTGGCCGGTATCCGATAACCGATTATTTCCATGGTCATATTGATCGATATCGATACTGATGTTGCAATACCAGTTTCCACCAGTAGGGGTTACCTTCCACCTTGCAGTAACTGTGGTGCTGGGTGCAGACGCAGATACTGCTTTGTTATGACCTGATTTCTCTCCACACCACAGACATTTTCTCCTGTGTAGGTTGAATAACGAGCTGACCGCTATATCGTGCATCCCTAACAAAGTGTTTTAGTCTGACTGCAGCGTTTCCGGTTCAGACACGCTGTGTATTAGACCGTGCACATTGCACGTGGAGTTGGCCAGTAGGACCGAATGCATCCATCCAGGAGGCTAAAACACTTTAAAGCACATGATCCGTCGGTTTAAGCAATACAATACTTAGTAATATCTCCACTGTGCGTTCTATTGGGTACAGTAAGACGTTTCTCCACGATGCTTTGTAGACTACAAAAGGAAGACAAGGGGTTATTTGTGGACCATGTTGTACCTTTCCTCTTCATCAATGAAGCTTGTCAGTTGTGTACAGTCCTGCACATGACAAGAAAGTAGATCTATCAGATGCCTCAGTGTCTAATTTCATTCTTTTAATGATTTTTTAATTATATATATATATATATATATATATACATATACATTATACATGCTCAAAGAAAATGATATAATATTTAGAAGATTTCACAGGTCTTAGGTATGTACATATTATCACACCATCAACAAGCCCCTTTCTCTTTTAGTGGAATGTTTTCTATTAAAATTCACATTTAACAGTGTCTTCTTGGACCCCAAATATTGTAATAAATTGTGATGTGAATTTTCTTTCTTAGGAATAGTGTGTCAAAGCACCAGATTATTAATAATAAGCCTCTAGTTACCAGGACTGAAAATTGGTGCCATGGCTGTTAAGTCTCATTACATAAGTGATTCAATGTATTTAATTTACACAAGCACACTACAAAAAAATCAAATTTCTTGTTTTTTAACCAAATGAGGCAGATATATGTCGTTTAGTTTTGGTGTTGAATGACGAGAACAGAGCTGTGGCCACATCACGAGGACCAACTCTTATGTCCTGATGAAGAACGCTGCCACAAGTAAAAATTTTCTTAATCAATTACAGTAACCCTAGAAAGAATTGGGAAATATTGATAGCATGATCAGTAATTAGGAATGGATGGAACCATAGTCCTGGGAAAGATCTTCCATCTGTCCCTAATTAGATTGTTGTCAGACAACGCCACAGGAGACAAAATTGTGGTCTGATAGCGAAAAGACGACGAGTCCTGACAAATACCATCCAAAACATCCCTGACCTGCCACCTTACCATCTTAAACGAAGTCAGTTATCTGTTCAAGACCAAACCCAAGGCATCCATAGTTTTATGAATGAGGCGCAAGTGGTTTCATCATATTATACTTCTGTCAGGACACACACACATTTGATCTGTGCCACATATACAACCAGATCAGATTGTGTCAGCTGGAGTGTGAAGAAACCCAACAGTAACAGAATGGGAAATAACTATAACCTGCAAATTATTATCTGTAATGATGAGATGAAACATTCCAATCATAAGTTTGAACAGTTATAGCATCATACTGTACATTTCTTTTTTTATACAGGTGACTTATTCTGTGTAATTGATATGCTCATGTATTTGATAAACATTTTATGATGTGTGGCCTACAAAACAATTAGGGTGTTTATATATGAAATAGGCAACTTTTTTTGTGTTTGCAAAATATTGCCATCTGCCTAACGTCGATGTAGTAGCCGTTAGAAGTATTTGTCCTGGAGCCGCGTGACCCAGATTTCAATCTATTCGGTTTGTATGCGAACTTATCTCAGGTAATTTGAGTACCTTACAGTTTTCAGTGCCGAGTTGGAAGCAGTAATTTAAGTGTAACTGGAAAGACTTATGTGGGCAGGTTGGCAATGTTTTGAGTGGACCGGTGGAAATTCATGGGATTGGTGTGCCATGTACATTATTAATCCAAACCCTATACAAACCTTTGTTTGATTAAATTCCTGACTGCAACTTTTGTTACTCCTTGGTTCTTTTTTTTCCGTTTCCCCCCTGTACACATGATTACAAATGCAGGAAATTCAAAAACAATCCAAAATGCTATATCTGAGCAGGTGACTTCCTTCATGTGTCCGAGCACCTTCAATATCAAACCAACACAGAAATGCAACTTTCTGACCCGTTTATTGTTGCTCTCTTATAAAATGCACTCAATCTAAAATCCACAATGACACAACTGTACATCAGAAATGCCCCATGAAGAGGCCTGTTGTTCTAATACATCTCGTGAGCTCATGGCAGCCTCCTATCTAATTCACATAGCTCCTTGCAAACCAAACCTATACATCATCTAAGGTATCCAGAATTTACACATTCACCACGCTGATTGCTGGTCATCCTCTCATTGGTACTCTACTGCACAGCATCAGATATGCAGATTCTATTTTGGACGATTCAGTAGTGAAAAAACATGAGGTTCAACTTTGTGTGGTACAGTAAGATTAGTGAAGACATAAAAGGTCACAGTTTTATAACCCAAAGCTATAGTTGCATAGGCCCCTGACCTTTATATGTAGACAGAAAAACATAAACATTGATCACACATCTGGGGAAAGTACAATAGAGTCTTTCTTTGAAGGTACTACACATGTTTCTATGGGTGTGATCCACTTCTCTCCATGAGGTGGCGCCAGATAACTATTCTGTAGTCAGAGCTATGTGGCAATTCTGCACAAAATGCTTTTTGATCCAGAATATGATCTACTGTGTGTAAAAAATAGCTTTTAAGTTCATCAATGAATACAAACTGAAACATACAACAGTGACATTGGGAAAATATAATTCAACTAAGCAGCGGTTTAGTCAAGTGTCTTGGATAAGGATTTCAGTCACCACATGCACGTCATGTACATCATGTACATCATGACCTGATGGCAGAGTAACATTATATTGAATGTACAGCGAGAGGACGGGACGTTTTAAGACATTTTACTCTCTGAGCCGACGTGAGCAGTGTTGTAACTCAAAGTTATAACATTGATAAAGTCAGAAGGACTACACAATTTATTTTACTCATTGGAGTTCTGTACTTACCACATTTTCAAGAGTAAGGTACAATGCTGAGAAAGACATTGGTAAAGGATTTTCAGTCTACTCTTCTGTTATTCTAATTGGCTCACTAAGGGGCAGTTAATTAAAGGCGGGGTAGGTGAGTTCAGAAAAATAAGACTTTGTCCAATCATTTCATGGTACAAAGACAGACAGGTACTTCGCCCAATCATTTGATGGTACATAGACAGACAGGTAATTTGTCCAATCATTTGATGGTACATAGACAGACAGGTGCTTCGTCCAATCATTTCATTGGGGCTGAATGAAATGATTGGACATGGTTTTTCCGGTCTTGCACTAGAGACATCAGATTTTTTTCATTTTAGTCTCATATCTTGTATTATTCATCGCTATCGGGATGTCCAGAAAAATTCAACAAATACAACAAAAAGTGTCCTAAAAATGACCTACAGTACCCTGCCTTTAAGTAACCCCAGTCTCATGTGTAACCACAGAACCAAACATTTCACGATTACATAGTGAGTTCAGTGGATAACTTGGCCAGACCACAATACGATGAAACATGTTCTGGTCTGCATGTCGAGCGTAGAGAATGATCAACAGTGATACAACATATAGAACCAATTTTAACTTTACATGAAACCATTACAGAACCAAATTGCATCAGTCAATCGACGGATGACCAACGCGCCTCACTAGCAAGCATCAAGAGTGTCCAGGACTCATAACTCATAAGTGTAATATAACTCCTTACTCTCCACAGAGAGTAATATCATAACATGTTATTACTTTGAATGAAAAGTAATGGAATTATTTTGCCAAAATACTGCAAAATAAGTACAGTACCAAACATCAGCCATGTTCCAAGTCTCTGGCTGGTTTTGTGGATACTACTGGTATCAAAGATATTTAAAAAAACAACAATATAGCCCAAGTTATCCAAGCCAAGACCACACACATCTCGTCCACACATTGATCTCAGCGATCCAGTAGTTTCCAACAAGCGAGAGGTATAAGTCGGATATGTGCGACTCCTACCCAGCATGCCTTGTGTTTGCTCACATATAGCGCCAATCAATGGTTTCATCACAGACAGCAGGAACCCATCAGGTCCATCAAAGCGAGAGGAAGAGGAGACAGCGGGAACCCATCAGGTCCATCAAAGCGAGAGGAAGAGGAGACAGCAGAAAGCGAGTTCAGCGACAGCCAAAAGGATGTGTACAGTATAATACAACACCTCCCCCCGTTACCCTCGCGCCTTAAAAACAGTGAAATACATAAATTAATCTGAAGACCTGAAATTCACCCGGGTGAATTTTCGCATAATACTGTACAACTGACGATCTTTTTTGTACAATGACCATAATACCATATAAATAAACTCCGCTCTCAGTGTGGACTCCAAAACAAATGGAAATATATTGACAGACGGTTTACATCATCTCTTTACAGGGAACATACAGTATATAGGATTAAATGAAATACATTAAAAGCAGCATTTATCTTATGACAAAGATATCCTCTCATAATCGTGTACTCGTGGTAAATAGAACTACCGGTGTGCTTCTGTTGACAAACCATCAATATTATGGTCCAATTTGACATCAATACAATCCTTGTGTTGTCTCATTCTAGTTGGCAAGTAAACATAAACAAAGTTGAAAAGTTCCTCTTATGTATAGCGTTATCTATAGTATATACACTTTTAAAAATGGTACAACGTGCGCTTGTTTTCTAAACGCCTCCTACGCTGTGGTAAGAATACTCTGGAATAGTGAGCCAGCTGTCGTGGACGGTGATATTTTGCGATTAAGTTGGTTAACGGTGTAAAAAGTCACAGTGATTTTACTCGTCAATAAATAAAACAAGTCAAGGACGCGACAGAGACAGTAGAAATCAGTCGAAACCTGACACCAAACCGTAAAACCTACCGTGCAAACACAGACTTTGACCTGAAGCTCTTTATTCTCCATCTGATGATAACGTCTGAGCTGCTCCTGTTCAGCAAACAGAGAGAGACTCCGGTGACAGATGGTGAAACTCAATCTTTATGTATTTTGTTTTCCATTTAGAGAATTCAACCAAGTCGATGGGTATCGCTGTCCAGCAGTAAAAACCTTTTTCTCTCCACCGTCTAGGCAACAAAATGTACTCGTGAGACAAGTGATAACTTATTCAATCAAATGTTCAAGTGGCAAGTCATTCCAGAGTGTTCACACCACAACACCTACTGCTATTTGTGGCCCACTGCAATGGACAATATTTCATCTATGGTCATCTAAGTCTGCGTAGCCACTGTACACAGTCTGAGTCCACGTCGCTGGGCTGAGCTGAAGACGATGGTCTCTTCCAAAGCCTCCACGGCCAACAAAGAGTTAAATAATGTTTTCAAAGAGGTGCATTGATCTCATGATGTTTTCATCCTGTGGACGAAAGAAAGAAAGAAAGACAGACAGAAAGAAACAAAGAAACAAAGAAAGAAACAAACAAAGAAAAACAAAGAAGCAGAAAGAAAGAAACAGAAAGAAAGAAAGAGAAACAGAAAGAAAGAAAGAAACAGAAACAAAGAAACAAAGAAAGAAAGAGACAAACAGAACAAAATAAAAACAGAAAGAAAGAAAGCGAAACAGAAAGAAAGAAAGAAATAAACAAACAAAAAAGACAGAAAGAAAGAAAGAAAGAAAGAAAGAAAGAAAGAAAGAAAGAAACAGAAAGAAACAAAGAAACAGAAACAAACAAACAAACAGAAAGAAACAAAGAAACAGAAACAAACAAACAAACAGAAAAAAACAAAAAAAGAAACAAACAAAGAAAGAAACAGAAACAAACAAACAAACAAACAGAAACAAACAAACAAACAAACAAACAAACAGAAAGAAAGGAAGAAAGAAACAGAAAGAAAGAAAGAAACAGAAAGAAAGAAAGAAAGAAAGAAAGAGAAACAGAAAGAAAGAAACAAACAAACAAAATAGAAAAAGAAACAGAAAGAAACAGAAAGCAAGAAACAGAGACCAACAAAGAAACAAACAGAAACAAACAAACAACAAAAAAGAAAGAAAGAAACAGAAAGAAACAAAGAAACAGAAACAAAGAAAGAAAGAAACAGAAACAAACAAAGAAACAGAAACAAACAAACAAACAAAGAAAATAAGTATTGAGAAACTTGCATTCAGACTGAAATGATCCCTATAGTAGTAAGAGAGTAAAAAAGTGTCACATTGTGTATCGGTGCCACTTACATTTTGGCAGCAGTCGATGAACTCATCTATGGTCACCACTCCATCTTTATTCTTATCCATCTTCTGTTGGAGAGGGAAACAAAGAGGTTACGTTGTTGTTCTGATGTAACTGGGATGAAGTCGCTGCTGAACATGGACTTGCCTGAAAGAAGATCTCCACGTGCTGACGAGGCGTCTCCTCTTTGAGAACGGGGTACGTACATTTCCCCATCATGTCGTAAATCGCCTTCATGATGTCCAACATTTCCTACAGTAGAACGTAGAGCGTTATCACTCATGGAGAAACAACCTGTACTTACTGACAACATCCTTCAGGGTGGATACTGTATGAGCTACGTCAGTCATCATCTCATGACATGACTTTGGTTTTGTTAAAGGATCATTTCGGTTTATGTCAACCTGGACTTTATTTTCCCATGGTCGTGTGTCTATGTGATCCAGTATTGAGTGAGCACTGTTGTTAAGGATAAGCGGTTAATGTGGCTATAACGTTATCGGCGAAGGGCAAGTGAATAGTCCTCTAAAAGCGTTTTTTTTTGTCACTGAGAGACTCTGATTGTTGTTCTAAGTGTCTGACAGGATCCAGGCAGAGAAATAACACATTCTCTTTACCTTTCGCTTGACTTCTCCTTCAGGAGAATGAGAGAATCTTCATTGTGAAATTTAGCGAGGAGTGATACCTCTTGTTCCATTTACATCTTTGTTAGCCGGTTAGAGCTGTTACATGGATGCGAACACAATAACAACAGATCAGATCAAGCGAAAGGTAAAGAAAACGTTAAATGTAAAGAAAAGAA
>CABFOS010104018.1:0-10728 GCA_900660315.1 Diretmoides pauciradiatus
GGAGGAAATCGAGAGCGTGCGCACGAATCACGAGCGCCGGAAAGAAACAGCACACGGCATTTCTTAAACTCAAGTTTCATACGCTTTGAGAGTCTTTAGATAGTTTAAGCCAGAAACCTAACATTGTTTCTTAGTTCTATCCACATAGTGAGTTTAGTTGAGAAAAGTTGCGTCGCTGTCGCGGACCTGAGTGTCGGCTGCTGCCCAGGTAGGTGAGCTCACACGACAGCTGGAACAATGTCCGACGGTGACGTTTAAAGTGGTTTGGAAATCATTTGATTAACTTTTAGACGGTATACGTTTTTTTTCTTCATGGAGGTTGTTTGCCCTTGAAACACGCTTAAACATGTTTCTATCCTGATGTGGAAGTGAGGTTGGAAAAGTTGATTTGAAAGTGTTTTATACTAATCAGTGACCGAGACAAAGGGAGGCAGCTGATAAGGGCGGTGTGACGTCACAAACGATGGGGATAAAACAGCATTGAAGTTTACCAGCCACGTGATCAAATCAATCACTTACCTTTTATCTGTGTGTGTGTGTGTGTGTGTGTGTGTGCGCGCGCGCGCGCTCCCATGATTGAAACCCAATAAATAAATTACTTACACTTTTTGGCACTGAGCATTGAAGAGAGTTGAGAGTTGAAAGTTGGCACAGACCAAATTGAATCCAACAACATTGTGAAATAGAAATGAGTCCCAAGTTGTAGCTTGTTGGACACGCTGCCCAGCCCTTTCTCTGCAGACTGCAGCTGACATTACCTCACACTCCATGGATTTGGAAATCCATAGACTGCATATTGCAAATCAAGGGTTTGATAAACTTGTTTCAGTCGCAGGCCTTTATAATCAGATTACTGTGTCACAACACTTAATATTCTCTGTTCTGGGCAATTCTACAGCTACACGAGGTGCTTCCAGCAGACTATACTGAAGACGTATATACTTACTTACCCTTTCTGCTGTTTTTAACATGCTTACCTGGTATATGTTTTACAGCATCAGAAATGGGGCCTTCCACAACGCTTTCCACACATGTAAACATTACTGTGACGGAGGGTAATTATATACTTTTAACTCACTTTTAGATCTCTTATGAGTGTACTAACCAGTTGCCTCAAAATATCAGTATTCTGAGGATTAATCTATACGCTTTGTTGTATTATTAACATACTTAATCAGTATATTTTTTCATCATCAGGTATGGGTCTTTTAACATCTCCTACACATGCAGGCATTACCATGACTGAGGGTAACTAATTCTCTAGTTCCTATGATCTTATTACTAGCACACTAACCAGCTGCCTCTTAAAGCTAAAGGTTGCATAGATCAAGACTAATTCACAATAGTGACATCTTGTACCTATTACCTGTCACCAAGTTGTTTGAAATGGATGTATTTGCCCCCCCTCCCCCCCACACAGTGGCAACAACAGCAGTCCCAATGAATACAGACTCCACGGTTATTGGAGGTAACTTTTCTTACTTTTCTTCAGTACCTCATTTCCCTCTGTTATCATGCCTCCAAACGGTCATTTAAAAACAGTTTGCTTTATCTTTCTAGTGGTTATCATTCTCATGCTGCTGACTGTAGCCATTTTGGGTTTCCTGCTTTACCGGTATCTCTGCAAGAATAAGGGTGCCTACAGAACGACAGGGGAACCTGCTCCCGGAGAGGACCCGGGTGAGGACTACAATGATCAGGCTCCAAATGAAAAGAAGGAATACTTTATATGAACTTGGTGGAAGACTAAACAAAGGAGTGAGTGGACCTTATTCAAAATAGTGGTCTCTGGCAGACTGAGAAGAAATGGGCATACTTGTGAGTATTTGTCTTTGGAGGGATGTATGATTCACACTTGGCATAAGAGTAACTTGTTTGAGATTTAAAACACACTCTCTTTGGCCATGCCGGTTAGATTCCCAATGAAGGAGCAAATATTGATGGACTTGGAACAGGTGACAGCAAGTGTGTACAGATTTACAGAGCTCGGCATGAAACAGGTGGTGGGATTTCCTAAAAAATATCTGTGCAGTGACAATCAAAAGGTCGATTAGCATGTCTGTGTTACATTATTTATCAGCTATGTTTTACTCTTTTTAATATCTGATGTGTTGTTTCATTTAGGCACACATCTCATTACTTTTTATTGTCCCAAACAAAACTTTGGGCTCGTTTGTCTGTCAAATTGCTTTTGAAGTTTCAATTTTATTATAGACCTTTTTATAAGCTGGTCAACAACCATGTACTGTTTCTTGCTATTACAGGGCAGCTAAATGTTGGGCTATATTTGCTATATAGGCTGATGTACCAATCTTATTTTTCATATGATCCTTTACCAGACATTGTTACTGATAAACCAAAAACAGACTTCTGTATTTAAGATAAATGTGGAAGACATTAAAACTTGTTTTTGAACTAGTGTCATTACAGTGTGACAACTTGCACATTGCATTCATGCAATGTTTTTAAAAAGGGTAATGTCTAAGCTGCAATAGTGTATGTCATCAATAAGTGTGTCCTCAATCTGCTGAATCTGAACTGCGAATGGACAAAATGCACAATGAATTTGAATGTTGTAGGAAATCGGGTCAACTTGTCATAAATATATAGTATTAACAGGTGGTTCACTTTGAGTAATACTATACATTTTCTAAATAAATGAGATTGAAATTAAAAGATGAACATGAAGCATTTCAAATTTCCAAAATAACCTTTATTCTAAATTTCATTTTAAATTTTAAGTTTAGTATAAAAAGTTAAGTGCACCTAAGTTCTCTTGCAAAGAATTCCATCTTTACATGTCTCAGCAAACTGTAGTGACACTCATCTCCTTTAGTAATCTTAAAAGATAGAATGTGTACCAAAGTCCATCAAATCACTTTAGTACATATATCCATTTTACAAAATATTTTAAAGAGAATCCCTGAACTATAAATGTCCATAATCCTTCAACAAAGAATTCCATTTCACGCTGGCTGTGGTTGGCATGGCATCTACTGGTAAGCTATAGTTTACAGTACTTGGTATTGCTGGGACTAAGCCACCATTATGTTGCATTACAAACACAATCAGGGCTGAGATAGAAAAAAAGAATTAACATTTGTTTTGATACATTTTAAGTTTTGATAGCTGTGGCCCTTTTCCCCCCCAGCAAAGTTGTATGAAACAACAGCACGTGTTTGTGAGAATGGATGCACGTTGACTCATTAAAAAAAAAAAAAAGAACGACGAATGTCAACCATGTCTGGTATGGTCTCTTTTCATGCGTGTTCCCCAGAGGAAATGCATTTAATAGACAGATCGTATACAAGCAGGTTTCCAGACAGCTGGTCTCTTTGGCCTGACCAAAGTAATACTGAAATAACTTAAAATCCATTAAATGTAACATTTGTTTTCTGCGGGCCACAGCTGTTAAAACTTGGTACGGTATGTCGGATACCCAGAGACACATGACGTTACCACACACCAAAATGAAAAATACCTACAAATATCAGTTGATGGCATCCATATTGCCTTACCTAGTTTAAGATATATTTAATATTGTAAGAGAAGTAATGTAAAGATTCTAAACTCACTTAATTAGCAGCACAAAAGTGTCTTGGAAATGCAAATGTGTAGACAGTGATGTGCCCTTGTTTCAGAAGTTTGCATACACTTTCAGGCTACCGAGTAATATGCCACATCTTGACATTACCATACTTTAAAACTGACTAGGCTTGAGGAGCAAGTAGTATTTTACAATCCTAAAATGTTCAGAAATCTCACAGCTTTCTTTCCAAGAAATGAAAACAGGACTCCAAAGAATAAGTAGCCCCCTAGCGTGCAATTTTTCAGATTTGCTTAGCAGTGCATTTCAGATAAAAAGGAAGTATCTAATCACTTTTTTACATGGCAAAGGTGCAAAAGTATGTAAGAACTTAAAAATATGCTTAATCTACATGAAGTGACAATCACCACATTAAATT
Organism: Diretmoides pauciradiatus; assembly: GCA_900660315.1. Taxonomy (NCBI): domain Eukaryota; kingdom Metazoa; phylum Chordata; class Actinopteri; order Trachichthyiformes; family Diretmidae; genus Diretmoides; species Diretmoides pauciradiatus. Next base: position 3,966 of record CABFOS010104018.1, read on the forward strand.
ACACTCGCAACCATGTCAGATTGAAGGTCTAGGTACCAACAACTTCATAAGTGCTTGTTTAATGATATGTTTGCTTTTAAATTGCGACATTTAAAATTTCAAGTCACAACCAAACGTAAGTGCATTATAGACCAGGTCTTTGGTACAACCAGCTCATTGGTTATACTAACAAATTTATTAGCCTGACTAAGCATATAAATCACTAAAATGTAGAAAATAAAACATGCTGAAATATTTAAGAAATAAAGTCACCTCAACTTTGTTGAAAAGGTTAAATAATGCTATCACAAGGGTGGCATTTTTTCTACAGTGAATAAATACTCTAAACCCTTAATCAGATGATACAAAATTATATGGAAAGACAAAAAGTGGAAACAATGAAGAGTAGTAGTTGCAATCTGTACAATAAAATACTTAGTGTATTAACTCTGGGTATCCGGCTCTGTGAAATAAAAAAACAGCAGACAACAAAAAAATCAAGCTAAAATGATACACCAACCACTTCTTTCCACTAAACTCACTATTTGGATTTACTCTAAATTTCTTTCCTTTAAGTTTACTGAAGTTAATTTGCTTTAAATTAGGGCTATCTCCAGTGCTCTTTGGCACTTGATTATGTTCATCTACCAGGTGCCCAATAAGGTACAGTAAACCACTTTGAAGATTGCATCATTTTTTTCATTATTTGCTTAAATCTACTCAAAAGTGATTAAAATGTGATGAATTTGTCAGATATTGGACAGTTCAACAAGTTTGTCAAATTTGTTCACATGTGGTATTCTGGATCCTAGCTTAGGGCGTTTAAGAAGTTCAGATTTTATAGCTAACATGTAATTTCTGTCATGATTGTTATATTTACACAGAATTATTACACAATTGGTAACTACACTAATAGTTTCCCAAAAAGACAGGTGGAGATGGCCTCCCTTTCCTTTTGTGCTTTAACTGCAATTTAATAACTGGATTCCATGGTAACTATAAAGCAGCTAGTATATAATGCAGATTCGATGTTTCACCATTTTGTTTAATTAGTTTACACATGTACAAGAAAGTCTCAATGCAAATTGTGATCCATTACTTAACTTGAACAAATATAGATATCGGAACCTTTGAAAGAGGTAAAATCTGAAATGAAAAAAGAGGCTATAGGCTAAATGAAGAATTATAGAATGAGTTCTGTGACTTGGAGCAGATTTACTTTTGGCCACTCCAGGCAGTGGTATCCATCAATTGTAGTATTTCATTTCTAGGTCAGAAGTGGAGTACTGTACCTTTCATGAGGGCTCTAAAGTATTACATTCCGTTAGGTGATATCAGTATCGTGGCATGGCCAAGCAGCCTGAAGAGGGGAGGCATATGGGACAGGGGAAGGATAAGGGCCTCGTCTGGAATCGGGGATGGGGTTTAGGCATGAAGGAGGAGTTGAGGAGAATGGTTGCTGTTACCAGATGGTATAACCTCCACTGGAGCCACCCAGGAAGAAGTTATTCTTGCGCTGTGCCATTACAACATTGGCACCCTGCATGGCAGCCAGCTGAGCTGCGTTGGGGGGATGTCCAGGAGGTGGGGGCTAGAACATGATTAGAAAAGGGGGGAAACAACAATGCACATATGAATATAACTGATCAACGGTCCAAATTAGTTTTAACTAGAATTGACGTATTCTGCCCTCCAGACATATGGATGACAATTGGTTTGCCAATCTAGGGCAAAGGCATTATTGGATGTCATCTTATTGACTTAACTGCAATCAGTTTGGCTCCTTAAAAGTATATAACTGAGCAGAATAGTGGATACTTACTGGGATGGAAACACTGCTGCCTGCTCCATAGCGTGCTCCAGCATCAAAGCCTCCTTCCACCATCACTGTTGAACCAGGGGGGTACATAGCTCCCATGGGATAGTAGGCCATGGGGACATTCTGGCCCACTGGTCCAACAGACATATGTGGCTGCATGGGCATGAACATCTGAGCACCGGGGTAATGAGAGGACATCTGAGGCACCTGACCGGGCACCTGAGGTGGAAGCACAAACCTGGGCTGGTATATCTGCAGGAACACAAGATATTTCATTATTACCGTGGTGTTTGTAAATATGATTTATGTCCATCACATGACTGATGTAAATGTTATTATTACCTCAGAATATGCAGGTGGCGCATCTGTGTAAGGAGGTGCCTGAGGAGACACTTGCATAGCAGTGGGGTATATAGGTGCAGTGCTCTGTTGAGGGTACACAGCTTGCTGTGGATATGAACCTGCAAAACCACAATGTTCCTTAGAAAGCTGATATCCACTAATCCTAGTTCTCATTTCAAAATAATTAATCTTTATGTTTTAAAATATCAAATCCTTATTAGCAAAACAATGATTTGATTTAAACGGTTGTTTTAGCACTGAAATCCCAGGATGAGTGAGTGTGGTGAAATCCAACACCAAGCTAGTGAACAATGAACAGCAGTGGTATTTAAATGACAGACCTGTACACTACTCTCACATTTGTTGACAAGCGAGTTAGATAATCGGTATCCAAATCATTGACACGGGCTTAATATTCCCCATTGTTGAGGCAGATGAGACACGAGGAAAAGATAAAAAGCCAAAAAAGTGAAGTCAGCTTTGTTACGGAGATTTGACTGAGGGGATGAATCGTGTTAGCCAATGTGTAAACGTTCACAGGCCACGGGCTGATGGTTTAGTAATGTAGAGGTGACGGCGATATTTAGGATTTGGTTAATATGATATTGGATAGGAAACCAAATGTCTGCGGTTGTCCAAGCGCAACGTGTTTGCTAACATTGTGTCGCAAACAATCGCCAGTTCGTTGTCACGTACGTACACGTTAGGTCCGCTTTTAACTGGTTACAGCGAGACACTGATGCAGCCGTAACGCCAGCTCGCACAACTAACAGCGGGCCGATTATACACACAATAACCGAAGACGAACCTTTGTTGTTCATTGTGCTGAACTGATCCGCGGGATGGTGAATAAACGGTTGAAACGAAGGTCCGGGTATCTTTTCGGGGCCTTGCGACAGGTTAGTTCACTTCCTTGTTTTTCAGCTTGTTGTGGTGGAAGTGGTTACGTCAGTCGCTCTTCTGAGTGCGCGCGCCCCCTACAGGCGGAAACGCGGCTCCAACCCGGAAGTGAAAGAGTTCGTCGTTTAGCCAGAAAAGAAATGCCCTGAAGCCACACTTTCTATCACCTCCGACCATCTAACGGCTCTTTGTTTGGAGTTCCGATTAGCAATATACAATATACAATATACATGCAATACGCCATTGACGTTTATGTCCGTTGCTATTGTTCTACACGCGCACAGCCACAATCAATCACAATTGTTCCTCTCAAATAAACGGATAAATTAAATTAATAGCTGAAGCACGTTTTTAGTAGCTTTGTTTGTTTGTTTTTGTAGGCTACTAGGCTCTTATCCTCCTTATTTATTCCACACTGAGTCTTTAGTGTGTGTGTGTGGTGTGTAGGATGTTGTCTGTTATTGATTATGAATTATTTATTGTATGCTTTGTTACCATGACAACCTGCTGCTCAAAATCAATTGCCCCCTGTGGGATTAATAAAGTTGTTTGAATTGAATTGAAAACGAATAGCATTTGTATTGATAATCTAGCAGAGGGAAATGGCAGATATCAACCATATTAATATAGTTGCCTACCTACACACCTACCTGTTGGTAGGTGTGTAGGTAGGTACATAACGGTAGAATGTAGATAACCTTATCCTGGATGTTGAACTTGCTTCGTAGAACAGGCCCCAGACCCGCAAACATTGGGTGAACAACAAAAATACCAACACCACACAAGGTTTAATGACTTCCTCCATATCTGCAGCACCAAACACTGACTCGGTAGCCTACAGAGTTTAGCCAGAAATACTCTACTGTACAACAACTTTCATTTATCAACCAGCGCATATATGATAATAATAAATACCCGAGACTTTCAGTTATTTGAAACCTTTAATGAATTCTTTCTTATTTGCAGGCATGCTAGAATCCGGCCTTGCAGGTAACCTGTGGATCTTGGTGACCCCCCCCCCTCCCCTTTTTTGACTTGTGGACTTTGGTTTGGTTTTCAACCAGACACACCCACAAGTGACATTAAAAAACTAAACGGAAATTAAAAGGACATTGTGCTTTGAGCAGGCGTCAAGGTCAGTTTGTACTTTCATTTCTAAACGATTGCATGAAAAAAAAATCAAATTTAGAATTATATTGTATCATAACTGTACATCATCAGTCCCTACCAGTAGGACTGTACTTGTGCATTATCCATATGTGACAGCTATTCAAGACTGTTACGTGAGAATAACACTTGGATGTTTTTGTTTAGATGGGGACAATCTTCTTCTATCATGAAATATAATAGCTGTATCACCAACAGTTTGATCGTTCCAAATTATCAGTTTTGTTGAACCCAATTTTGTTATTTCGTTTTGTCTTGAAACTTTTGTTACTTTTCAAATAGTGTCGACAAGATCTAAGCTTCTGCTTGGATTTGTTTCTTATAATTTGACCAATGTTTTCAGTTTTGTAAACACAGTTTGAAAATATAATACTATGTTTGCTTCAAGCATTAGTTATGTTTCAAAAAGGGCAAAATAAGCCTTGGCTTCAGCCGACACCTTTTCGGTGCCACTAATGTGAGTGAACTTAACTGTATGCAATTGATGTATCTGCTCTTATAAATGGACCGAAATAAATTAATTCTATCTATCTAATCTTCAACCTACTCGAGCGGTATAGACTTGAGTTGTACTACAACCAGTTTCTTCAATTGGATGTGAGAGATGAGAGAGATTTCATAGATGGTATAACAGATGAAGATTTCAACAACATTGGTAAGATGATTGAATGTGAATACAATTCCATACCTAAAATTACATATAAAGTTGGATGTAAAAATAAAAGTACCAATATATAAGAATGTAACCATGAATATGTCATAATGTTCCGCTTGCTCAGCTTTTCTTGACTTGCCAGTTCAGGACTGAAGGCAATTTAGGACACACTGGTGTTGGACGTATAGCTGTTTAAATTTCCAGTTTTCAAAAAACTCGCCATCAACACTAAACTATTAAAAACTGAACTGTTGTTTCATGAGACAATAACTACGGTAACCTTTTTAAGGGAAACCACCAGGTATATATTATGACTCCAGGGAGTTACAGATGAGGACATGATTTGCCAAGGACTGTCTGAACTACTGTATAATGAGAAGAGTCAAATAAATAATAGTAAGTAACTAAAGAATAGGAGAGCTAGTGTTTACCCCAGCAACCCATATGCTAAATAACATCAAACATAAAGAACAATGTTTTCATTACATGCAAGTTTTGCTTTGTTACAAATTCCATGACCTCAGCTGACTAACTCAAAACCACAAACTACAGTGTTGTGGCCAATCTATCGATTACCTTACTGTACAGTCCTGTCGTCATTGATTTATCACTGTTACAATATGCTCTAAAACATTATCCTGCATGTGGCTGAACACAGTGCAAGTGTCATCATTGTTGTTTTGTCTCCAGTTTCACAAACACTCCAGTATCTCTCGGTATATTATAGCTGTACACTGTGTATACTGTAACACTAGCCCGCACTAGCCCGGTGGGGTCTGGTGCGGTCCTCTTTTCTTTCCCTTTCCTTTTTAATACATATCTTAGAAACAGTTCAGTCCTGACTAAAGTCTTTATTTCACATTTCACCATAATCTGAGCGCAAATTGCCACAACAACAGAAAACATAGTGCTGGCACTCAGTGGAAACTACTACATAGAGTACAACAATTAATGACAGCTTTGATATTAGCAAAAAGTGAATGTGACTATCCATAAATCCTATGCTGAATGATAGTGTGAGCTAAAATGGATATGGGTCTAAAAATGTTGAGTGAAATATAGCTATCTAGACAAAAATAACATATTGACTCACTGAGATTTTCTACTAAACTAAAATGTATTTCTTAGTGTTTGGAGCAACGTCAGCCAGTTAAATGTGAGCTACATATCTTTGGCATATGACTCTTGTAATTAAAAACAGATAAAATAATAATGTGTTAAACACTATCAGACATGTTTCTAATTCAAAGTAAACAAAAAGATAAATGTTTTAAATGTCCATCATATGGACTCCATACAAAGTTGAATACAGCAGGACTTCACTACTCTATTAAAACTAAAACTGCATTTTTTTCCCAAACAGGTTAAAGTCAAGTGGAGAAGAATCGCTTTGCAGCAATGAAAAACACAATCCAGAGACTCCGAGCTCCAGAGCACCAAATGCAAAGTGGAATGCCTGTTCAGAAATCAATGGAATCATTCTGTCTGCAATACACATTCCCCCAATGTCCTGAACCCAAATGTATCAGAGGTAAGAGAACCATGTCTGTAATAACCTGGATTTTCATTAATAGCTGAACTTTGAAAAGTTTAAATTGTTTAAGTGTGTCTATGATACAACTGGACATCCCTTCAAAGACTGAGGACCTTACTTTGAGAATCTCTACTGTATGTTAGACCACTGAGCTGTGTGAGCTGTGTTTCATAACCACAGTTAACCAGTATTATAGTGCGAACCATAGGGACTCCCACAAACTTGCCTTATTACTGTATGTAAAACAATTCATTTCTGCATACTGTTCACATGTCAAAATCAGATTTCTCACAATATTCATTCTGTAATAATTGCAATGAGTCATATTTATGAGGTTTAATCAGTGTTGCTGAAAATAAAACAGTCA